>LVLI01000522.1:0-109660 GCA_001687465.1 Halocafeteria seosinensis
TCTCGACAACCGCTTCAATAACGCAACTGCACGAACTCCAAAGCCTCCAGTGGCCTCCACAGCGAAAGGAATGATCTCGCGATCATACTCCTTCAGATGGGCATACTTCCTCAGTTTGGCATTCTCTGCTTGCTTGGCTGTCCACAACTTGGAACACGCTGATCTCACTAATCGATCGTCAGACAAGAACAGGTGTCGGACCCAGCACGGAGCAAACTGACTCAGGGAGGCAGCGATAATAAACAAATACTGCTCCAACGTGGGTTCTAACTCCTTCATCCTCTTCGTATTGTCACCGTATGGGAAGAGAGGCGTCGGACTTCCTCAGGCGTATGAGTAAACGTCCCCCGGCTGTCTTTGTCCATAGTTCCCCACGCTGTCGTCGGTCTACAGGTCGCATGATGCCGCTTCGTTTTAAAGTCGCCCGCCTGTCAGATCCTCCCGCACAACTCAGCCCACCCGACCGTGCTCACAGCAGGTCCCTACCTAACCCGTATGAGCACCAAGCAGGAACTCCTGTAGCGCAGTCCAGTTTCCCCAGTCATTCGGGAAACAGGGACCAATTTGAATAGACGCCGCCTCTCCCCAGAAACGATGGAAAAAAACTTCATTGGAAGTAGATCGACGATATGCACCCCAACCTTGTTTGATCTAGTCCAGTGTGTTTTGTCTATGTCTACCGGCCAAATGTAAACAGGCTTCATCTCCCCTAATGTGTGATGAGAACCAGGGACGGAAACGGAGTACGTGGCTCAAACACACACAGAAACAGCAGGAGCGTCTCAGATTACGCAGGACTAGACATTACACCATGAAAGTATATTGAAACTGTTCAGATCGGATTAGGTGAGAGCGCAGAAGTTTGAGCAAAGGACATTCCTGTGTCTATCTGTCTCCCTGTATGCTTCGGCCTTTCTCTTCACGATCACAATATAAAGGACGGGCAATCTCCTTGAGTCGCCAGAAAGACGGATACTGCAGTACTGTTCTTTTCTCAACTAGCAGAGAACTGGGGCAACAAAAGTCCCGAATGACGGAACGATACATACATCCTCAATCCGGGAACAAGGGCGTCTCCAGTAAACGGCACGGCAACAATGAATTCAGTTCCAGGCTCAAAAGCGCAAGTACTATGACCGAACTTAGCTCCTCCACAAACAGTCCGTAGTTCAGGTTGCAGAAGCCACCGGGCCTCGGAGTAGAGCGATAGGTCTTCCCACCGGACGCACGCCACGGGAACACTAAGTAGTGACTCCCTTAAGGGACAGCCAAGCATAGCCTCAATGTCTGGCTTCCATCTGAACAGCATGTCCCATTCCCCGAAGGATGCGGACCGTACATAGAGTCCACTGAGTATCTCAGCCTTGTGAGTCCCAGTGTAACCCTTCTTTTCATAATCATAGTAGCACCATACATCAAATCTCCGATCCCAGTTGAATTTCTTAAGAAGAGGGGTGCCCTGGTTGCGCTCATGAAACTGGCGGATATTTTCTTCCAATGGGCTATGCTTCCTGTTTTTTTCATTGGCCCTCTCATACTCTACGCTCCTGATGCTGGGAGACTGCTCTGTCACAATGCTCTCGGGACAATTCCGCAAGCGTGGAGTTATCTCTTTGAATATGACAATTAGATTCCTTGAGGTGGGCTCATCAAGCGGCTGCAAAGACGACCGTGCACAATTAAAGGAATACGCCGAATGCAGGGCGTCGATGATAACGTACTGCGTTCAAAGCGTCATTTACCCGTCTCCTGGGGCACGGAGCGACAATACAGCCTCCGATTGATCTTTTCTTTCTCAGTCCCTTGAGCTGGGAGAGGAACCTAATGGCCTGTTCCCTCCTTGGGTTCGCCTTTCTGCCACTCACGGCTACTAGAATGTCACATAAGGCTGTGGATGTATAGGGATCCATCATGCAAAATGCTCGGCATAATCGTTTGAGCCACAAAGCCTACCTTCTATCCGAATTGCCCTTGGAATTTTCGGTTGGTCGAGTTCGTTAGCATCCACAGTCACGCAGCCAAGATCTGTCACAGACAATACGCAGCGCCTTAACACATGGTTCCGAATGTGTTTCACGGACTCATTAAACGATTGAGCAAAACAACACACGGAACAAATGTCCCGGTTATTGAGTCTTGATCCTTTCCAGGTGCAGAGAAACTGCGAGACGCGCGTTCATTCGTGTATCAGAAATGCTTCAAATTAGACTCGAAGAAAACATCCTTACTTTACGCACGCGCGACCTGTCATACGAGGTATCATTATTCGTTGGATCTTCGACTGGCCGTAATCCGAGCATCAGACAAGTATCCTGCAACCTTTGCTTTGGTATATCCAGGAATGGTCTGTGTATTCTTAGCCCATTCAAGTAAGCGATCGGCTGCATCCCCGCCAGTCCACGAACCCCAGAATTTCTTGCAAGCCTAAGCAAGCATGTTTCTTGTTGATCATCAAGATGGTGTCCGTAATAGCAGTCCCTGCGTCCAAGTAGTAATTAAGAGTCGGCTGAGAACCAAACAGTTCATTGTATTCTCACCTAGCCTGGAAATCCCTCGACAAAGCAGCTAACGTGGCATGCCTCTTCTCTCTTCCGTGAAGCTGCTTCTTTGACGTTCTTGGAAATGATTCCCCCCAATCAACTGGTACAACATGGTGTTCCATGCCGCATTCCCTTAGGACTTGGTGGACATACACAGACTCTTGCGTACTCTCATGACGAAATTGGTGGTCAATGGTCACAGCTATAGGATGGAAATCTTTCTTCTGAGAAAACCGATGGAGCATTACCGCAAGCGCCAGACTATCCGGGCCTCCAGAGACGGCCACTAGCGCTCTTGCATGGGTGGGTTGGTAGTGACCTCCATCGACCATAATCCGAGCAAACTCCTCATCCGTCACTGGGTTGCCTTGGATGGGTGCGGGAAGAGGGTGGTGCACAGCACTGCTATGGTGTCGATACGGCATGCCTGTTTGTGATGCCGCAGACCATCCAGGGCCGCTGGAGCATCCATGCCTCAAAACCCTGAGCTGCCCTCGCAGCATCATTCCACTTAAAAGACCTCCAATCCCATTAACAAAACGTATCCGCTTTATGGTTAGTGATGACTGTGGTGTACACTGTACGTACGTAGCGAGAGATTTAGAAGTAAATGATGCTGCAACTTCAACCCCATTTGAATTGGGGACAGACAATGAAATAAATGGATACTGTGTATTGTTTTTCCCACCTTCCGCTTTTCATTAGAATTTTTATTATTGATTGATTTATGGCTGCTCCTTGGCCTTGTCTTTGGTTAATGCGTTGCATATGGCGGCCTCACTCTCCTCGACGTGCAGCACCTTGCAGCCCATCTTGGAGCGCTACAAGCTGGGGCATGAGGTAGATGAGGAGACTGAGACGTACATCAAAGGTGAGAAACATTTTCATAGAAACGGATAATATATAAAAGAGTGGTTATGCAAGCATGATTGATGGAACTGCCGAGCGTTCATTTTGCCTTGACGTTAGTTGACGTGGCTCTTGTGCGTGCTTGCAGCTGCTATAGAGGAAAGCAATGAGCTACAGGATGTCCAAGGTAATGTGATCCAGTCATTACGTCGTCATGGTGCTCGTTTTCTAAGTTCAGTTTGGTCTTCGCAGACCTGTTGGTCGGATTTGTACTGGGTTATGAAGAGTTAGCGCCCCAAACCCAAGAACAACTGGCTGATGAGTTGCGCAGAACTGTGATGTCAGCTATCTCCACCTCTTCTGAACAATTGGGCAACTTTTACACAGAAACTACACAGGAGCACAGTTTACCACCGGATAAGAACCATCCTTCAACTGACCGCTCTTCGTCCAATGCGCAGCCGCCAAGAAGCGGGTTTTCTTCTGACAGTGAAGGATGCGTTTCCGCCCGACACGATGAAAACGTTTCGGAGGAAACTGATGAAGATAGCTATCCAGAAGCCCAGAATCAACTTCGTGAAATGTTTCCGTCTGCATCAGCATACCTGCTGAGACGCATTACCACGAAATACGGAGGGGATGTTCAGGTAAGTAACTTTCCTGTAGTAGCCATTTAATGACTTGCGAAGGCCCAAGCCTCTTCATATATTTGCCCTAACAGTCCTCTGCGTTAGAGCTCGTGGACGCTGATGTTGAAAAGTTGGAACTAGATTATAAAGAACAAGATCGGGCAAGATGGGTAGAAGCACAAGAAAAGAAAATCGAAGAGGAACGTCAGGAAAAAATGCGACGCCAAAACCTGTTAAAAATATTTGATGAGCGTCCAGCTGATGGCGGCAAAGAAGAGAAGAAAATAGATAAAGACTTGTTTCAAACAAGCGCGGATGTTCGACAAAAGCGTAAGAATAGGAGCAAGCAACCTCAAATCCGTTACCATGATGGCCAAGTTGTCACAAAGAAAGGGGAGAAGTACATCAACGAGGTTTTAAAGGAAGATGATCCGTCTACATTCGTCAAGCTAAAAATAAAAACCAAAGGAAAGCGAGGGCCCGGCTATCGGTAGCAATTCAAATCATGCTGGTTAGTCTTTCGATAGTAGCAAATGAAACAGTAATAGAACATTCAGAACGAACAGCACACTGCGATACCTGAGCTGCGCTACGCCTTCCTCTCTTTCGAAACGCGTGAATCTACAAAGCTTATCTTGTTATCACTCGGCAGAGTTCGCAACAAACGAGAGATAAATCGTCCAGAAGATTCCAGCAATGTTAATGAATAGAACATTTAATTGCTCAGGAATCAGTTTAAAGTTGAGGGTCTGCATAATAGTCCAGTATACCCAGTTGACAGCGATCGTCGCAGCGAAGTTATTCTGGGCTTCTTGCAGACTCAGAATAAGGGAGCCATGCTTGAGAACTCCTTGTACAATAAAAAATCCTATTACCATAAGCGGAGCCCATAATACCTGCACATTGCTCGAAGTGTACGCACTGTTTCTGTGCATTACGGACAGTTTTGAGACTCACCTGGTCCATCGAAACCTTCTTTGCTATAGCCAAATTGTTTGAACCTTTGATATAGGAGTTAAGAAAATCATACCAATAGTGGTTTCCGTAGACTGCCACGCCTGCCCACACTAGCGACCGCATGGTTCTAGCTAACTCCAAGCCCCAGTCGTCCCGAAGTAACGGGAGGTGGATATGAACACCGTAAGGTGCAGTATGCCATTTGTCCGGGAATATGAATTGGCAGAGCACATCTCCTATGATTCCAACGAAGCATCCCTGCGAATACAATCACGATGAGAGTCTTCGCTTCTTCGTGGAGCCTGATGGTGACCTGCCTACCGTGAGAACTTTGGTGGTAACCGGGTGAGTTTTCAAACTATCCATGTACTTTCCATAGAGGGATTTATTTGCATTCCGAGATAAGGGAGGTTTCGTGCTGATGCTTTTGTTCTTCTTGGGCTCATCATCTTCCTCGCCATTTGTATGACCGTTTCGGTTTTCTCCCCTCTGAATGTATGTCTTGGCTGGCACAACTCCCGGAGTGAATTTCAGCGATTGCTTTCCAGTGTCATCGACACTGGGTCGACGCAAATGGAACTGACTGACATTAGGAGAAGTTAACTCTTCTTCCTCTGCCTCGAGTGGAGAAGCCATTCTCGACGCTTGTCTCCCCCGGAAGAGAACAACAAAGTACGTAAATAATGCATGTATACGAATGATATTACTTGGTCGTCGTCATAAACGACAACGGCATTCGCATTTCGACTGCTCAACCGAACAATATTTCCTGTATCACGCCTTCAAACATTGTGTTATACGTCCATGACTGACGGTCCGTGCCGGATGATTCCCTTGTGAAGATCAGATCGGGTCACGTGACTCCCTACAACAGTTGTCAAGGCACCAACGGGGTTTATGATGCGGCATGATTACAATATAACACACACAACACAGATGGAAATGGGCATAATAAACTGAGTTTATTCTTCTAAGGAAGAAAGCAAAATGCACATCAAATAGCTGATCTCTAACGCAATCCAATAATTCCAAGTCCAAAAACTAACGCAGAGAGGAACCGCACTTAGGAACTCTTGGCCTGGGTCTCACTCGGAGTGTAGCCATAAAATCGTCCAGGCGCGAAACCGTTGGGTGCAAATGTCTTGCCTTCCTGAGCCTTGGCATTCTGCACAAAGAAGAAATAACAAATGGTTCTTCACAGGAGACACCCCGTCCACATTCGGCATTGCACGTACCATGTCCAAAAAGTCTTCCCCGGCCAGAGCGGCGGATTCCTTAAGCGATTTACCCTCTCTAACAAATTTGTCATGCTCCTCACGAAGCCACGATTCAACAGTGCGAAGCAAGGGAGCACGTACGCCCTTCTCGCGCAATTCCTGAAGTCAGATATACCCGTAGTGAACATGGACCAGCCACCCACACCATATCAATATGTTCGTACACATACATTCAATTTCTTGCATTCGCTAAAAGTAGAAAACTCGGCTATTTTCCCTTCCGATAGCCAAGCTAGGTGAGTACCCCAATCGTCGAGTCCGTCGAAAATATGCGTCGCATATACGAGGGTGGTTCCATTGCGTTCGGAATCCTCCTGCCCCGATAAAGTTCGATAGCTATATGCTTGCAACAGAGGAAGTAACAGAAAACACTTAGCCTTACTTTCAAGTATTCCAGAAAGTCTTGCCTTGCTAGAACATCCAAATCCGTGGTGATTTCGTCTAGAAGCAATATCTCAGAAGGACGCAATAGCTGTAAGAAGATCTGCACTCTGCGGCGTTGTCCATCTGATAGCTGCAGGTCTCAAGAGTATTTTGAAGTCTGCTTGCAGCAACCACATCCTACTACATGTGGTCATGTATGACGTACCTGATGCATTCTCCAATCTTCGTCAACTCCGAGCAAATCTAGAAGAAACTGGCGCCTTTCCGGAAATTCGTTTTGCTCTTCTTTCATCATGTCACCGACTCGAATGTCGGCTGTCAGGGCACAGCCGTAGCCAGCAAATGCCACTGTACGCTTCCCCCAATCCGTTCCCATGTAAGCACGCTTCAGATTTAACGAAGTGTCATGGAATACATCTCTTCCAAGGACCTCAACGTGGCCGTGGTGGATGTGCTTCCCCGAAAGCAGTTTCAATATCGAGGTCTTCCCTGAAGGCATAGGAGCAAAAATCGGTAATCGCGAGTACAACACTCAAACTAGAGAGACAGAGACAAAGAGAGATCAGCGCAGAGGGAACAATGCATCAGCAGCACCACGTCAGGTCAAACAAACCCCAGTGATGGAGCAACGCCATTGACGAATGCCTTCTACAGTGCACTATTTAGCCGCAGTAGTCTTACCTGCGCCATTGCCACCCACGAGTAGGCATCGAGAGCCAGGTTTCAACTGCACAAGGAACGCAAGAGAAACAAAATTAGGTTCTGACTGGATGCATTGTGTCGGCAACGTCAGAAACACTTCATTGACTAACCTGTAATGTGATATTCTTGAGTGTCGGTTCCGACGCTCCAGGGTACTTGAATGTGAGATCACGGATATCAACAGCCCATTCTGGCTGGCTATTCCCGTTTTGTGCGTTCCCGTTCATTTTGTTTAAATGTCGCTGTGGCTGTTAAAATGGGCTCAATATCAACAAATCGGATGAACTATCTCCTCGCTGACACAGTTAGGAATCGAGTCTGCTCCTATTAACTAAACACCGAAGAATTCTACGAGAAAGGAACAAGCAAGATGGCAATGGTCTAACAATGCTACTGGAAATGAAACTCTAACCTACTGGTGGACAACATAGCTCGTATGACGTAGGGTATTCTGACGTAGGTTCCGAGAACAGTGGTTTGTGAAGGTGCTTCCTCAACCACAACTTGTCACAGTTACTTGTAGTCCACAAGCGCTGAATGTTGATGCTAGAGCAATGTTGAGTTGACAGGTGTCTACATAGAAACGATGTCATAGTTCTCCTTGTCACAGTGCCCGCCAGTAGCTCCTTGTCGACCGAAAGCACTCCTCCAATGCCCTCCCTTGCGACTTGACGGCTCCCGGTTAGGACTTATCTCACGCAGAGAGCAGTCCTTTTGCGGGACATGGAAGCAATACCTTCCGTTTTGCCTTTCTTGGGCATCTCCCAATGCGAATATTGGGGTTGCGAAATGTTTCTTTGTTGTCACTACACATGTTGTCATTGCTGGACTGCTTCGAGGATGTGCTCTGACGGTGCTGGAGTCGGAGTTGCCAAACCTCGACTTGCTTCGGCTCGTTGAGCGTGAACTGTCTGCGCACAAGGGGCTATGCGGGTTTTCTGTATGTAGTACCGTGCTGCAACGAGAGGGAGTTGAGTGTTGGTGTGAAGAAATGCCAGTTCCATTTGATGGTGTTTCCTGATCTAGAGCTCCACCATTGGCTGTGGCGAGGTCAGTACTTTGCTCACTGCTGTATTCTCTCGTCTTGCGCCTTGTAGTGATGCGTCTGAGTCTCATGTACTTTGAGTTTAAGGCAAAATACTGTTCGCGGTATTTTGCTGTCAAGGCTTGTTGGGCCCAGAGTCTCTCATTCACTGTCCAAGGCAAATTCCCCGTGGCCTGCGGAGATAACTTCTTGTTTCTTAGTCTATGCTGCACCTCCACTATTTCTTTTTGCAAGAATAGTATCGCAGCTGCAAGTACTTTGTGCTTATGGTTCAATTTCTTTGCGAATTTTTTATACTGTTCTACCCATGTTCTGTAAGCTGTCCCGACCGCCTCGGATATTTGGTGCTTAGTTTCTCGGAGTCTCGATTCATGCAGTTGGGTTGCTTCATTCTTCTGGCATGTTAATTTTTGTACTTGTGCAGTTAAACGCTTTTCTCTGTCACTTTGTTCCGCTCTCGCCTCTTCCAACTCGAAACGTAACGAACACACTTTCAGTTGCCAGCGCTGTATACTCTTAAGGTGTCGATCACGAAAGAGTTTGAGTCTATTTTCAGCAGAATCTGCACGTTGTTGAGTGTCTATACAGCGCTGTTGCAACCTTTTAATTTCTAGCTGTTTTTCAGTGTTCTGTATAGGCTCGATGCTCTGAGCAGTTATGCTTGCACAGCATTGGTGATGCGCAGCCGTTTCACGCTGCAATCGCTGTTGTGCTTCGAAAGTTGCATAATTCGCCTCTTCAAGGGAGTGTTTAACTTCTTGTAACTGCTGTCTGAGTGCACTATAGCGCATTTGCATCGATTCCCGTTCCTGACTCGAGCTTATGGCTTTGGCTTTGTAAGTCTGTACCTGATGCTCAAGGTCGTTGCGAACTTTTTGCAGGCGTAAGGTTTCTTCCCTCAGATCTGCAATTCGTCGTAGTTGTTGACTACAAGAAGCTTGAAGACTATGTAGTCGATCCTCAAGATACCGATTCCTAGAAATAAGTGGTCTGCGAAAGAGCAAAGCCAGCATGCCTTACACAATGGAACCACAGTATTCGGACGGCTGTACCTTGTCGAATCCAGCTCATCTTTGAGTGCCTGAGTCTCTGCAGTGCGTCTCAGTAGCTTCGCGCAACGGGTCTCTAAACACTGATTTCGTTGGTGCAACTCGTTTAACTGTGCGGAAAGGCTAGTGCTAGCATGTCTGAGGCACACTACAAGCAGAACATTTAAAAGTTGATGGCTTCACTAGACTCGAAGACTGGTCTTACCTGGAGAGAGTTTCCATTTCGAAGTCACTTTGAAGCAGGGTACTGCCCCGGAAGAGAGAAAAGCATGGATTGGGAGAGAAGCTCTCTTGTTCCTCCGGTTGCCTGGGAGATGAAATGGTTTGTAACATGTCCACGGTTGCCTGGAGGTCGGCCTGCAAGGTGAGAAATAGAACTTGGGATTCAGTTCTACGGCCTCCGGCCTACGCATTTGACATTTATAATTGCTCACCATGCGCTCATTAACCCACTTCTGTTCCTTGCTACCAGGACTGTAGTCTTCACTACTGTCTTCACTGGGCATTGCTTGACCGTCAAACTCTTCCCGGAACGGAGGTGCAATATTTCCTTCAGAGGTATATAGTACTTGCTGAATAATGTCCATTAAAGCTTCCTGGATATTTTCATCCATTGTCATGATACGTTGAAGAAACGTTTCTTTCGAGGGGCCAGTAACGCATGCTACCAACACAAGTTGTGCTATCCGCATTACTAACTGTCGCAATTCAGTTTGGTGTCCATGTCGCTGGATGCATAACAAGTGCTCATCGCGAGTAGAGGAACTACATTTCACTAAATCCCAGAGCAAACATTTTAATACGCTTGTGTGTTCCTGCAAATGGAATCAGCTTCAGGGTATAACACTTCAGGATGTTGAAAAAAAGTTCGACGAACCTCATAGTAGTAGAAAAGTTCGCGAAGCAACTCAGTGAGCGCACCTGCTTCACCGATTATGGCTGCTCTGTCAGTTCTCTCCGTTCTGTGCAGGTGAAACATGCGCGATTGCAGAACGTGAACATGTACGCAAAGGAAGTATACACACCCCTGATAGAACACGGATAAGAGCAACACACCGTCGGCATGTGCATCTACAGAGCTATTTGCACATGTATTTATGGCTTCTTTCGAATACTCCCAAATGTTGTTATCAAGATTGCGCGTACAGCTTTGTGCTTCCAGCTCCCTCACCTGAATGAAAAGAACCCGCGAAGAGTTTCGTGAACGTGCGGGCACAGTTGTCTACGCTGTTATGTATGCTAACAAAGCGACTTACCCAAGCTGAGAGTGCCTTCTCATTATAATCATTGAAGAGTTTTCCTAACCGCTGCTTCTCCATCGCTGTTATTTCTACTGTTCTATCGGTGAGGCTACCCTGAATCAGCGCAGTTTCAAGACTGAATCATTTGGGAAAAATACGACAATGTAGAAATGTTGTCACTTATCGCAGTTCCGTTTGCTTTCTGTCCTTACTTTGTTAATTGCCGTTTACATGCTAGTCCTGTAGCTAAATAAAACTTTTTTCGGTTATCCTGACTTCGAAGTTTCCCACCATGAATTCGCTACCTTGATTCAAGTGAGCAAGCCTCGATGCGGAAAACACTTCCTTGTCAGAGCAGGGTAAGCCTTTATAAGGGCAAGCACTAGTATACAATATTGTTGATACCTGTTGAATGGTTAGAAGAGATATTTTAATCTTGTCAGGTTTCATAAGAGCACTTGGAGTGCCACGTGTAGCAACATAATGACCTCCATAGGGTAAGCCGAGCCTCCATCTCCCCTCCCACAGCTTTTTATGCGGGCTGCCTGCTTTCTTATTCATTTACCCACTGTTATTTCTGTTTAATAGTGGTATCCAATGGGCTCTGCGTCTATTTTTCGTGTCTATGGGGCTTAAGTGGTCTTGCAATGGCTATGAAATGGCCCAAAACAGCCTCTCAGAGGGCTGTAGTGGAGTCTGTGGAGTGGATTTTTCGGGCATACACAACAACGAATCATGTTATCTGTCTAAGTTTGAATGTATTTATCAATTACGTGCTTATGCTTGACTATGCAGTGGGAATGTCGAATGGGGTGATGCCTTAATGGCGGAGGAGACTCTTCCCCCCAAGGAAGAGTACGGACCTGATGAAAATGGCATCAAGACAATCGTAGAGTATAAATGGGCTGGAGAAGGATCCAAGAAGAAGAAGGAGAAGGTAAATAACAAGCGTTGTTATCGAGAACGAGTTTGAATGTCATATCTGCCATGGTTGAATTTTTTCTCCATATACACAGGTGATCACCAAAATGAAGCGGGTGACTCAGGAAACGCGTATACCAAAGGCAGCCCAAGAGAGAGCTGTAAGTCATGCTTGAGGTGTGAACGCAATGTGATATAGCCTTCATCAAAAGGAAATATCTCATGCTTTTCAATGCAGAAGACTCTGCAACCCTTCGGTAAAGCAGCCGAAGATAACAAGGGGGTAACATATCAATCATTCGAAGAAGTTCGCATTGAGAAACCAGGCGAGGAATCTGATGACGCTATGCAAGCGAAGCTCGAAAGCACTTTGAAGAATGCATTCTGGCGTCGTGCTCAAAAGCAACACCACCAAAAGCTTATGGAACAAGCGGGTATGGACCCCAACGCAGTTGATACAGAACAGACAGAGGTCGATTTGAGTGGCGGCAATACTTTTGGAAAGTACGTACCTCCTTCCAAGAGAGGTGCTGGGGCAGCTGCTGGTGCCCAGGCAGAGCAAGAGACCGAAGAAGAAACCACGACATTGAGGATTTCGAATCTTAGTCCAGAGGCCTCTGAGGACGATGTGAGAGACTTATGTAAACCGTTCGGCAGCATTCAAAGGATTCGGATTGCCACGGATCGCGAGACAGGGGAAAGCCGAGGATACGGTTTTGTCACGTTCCACTTGAAATCAGACGCTGAAAGAGCTAAGAGCAAGCTTGATGGCTATGGGTATGACCATCTTATCTTGAAGGTCGACTGGGCTCGTCAGCGCAAACGCGACCCAGGTATGGAAGGAGCCTTATCCGGTGGCTTTGTATCCGGATATGGAAAGGCATTGCCACAAATGCCCGGCATGGGTGCTAAGAAGTAATAGTTGGAATCGGTATGAATGAACAAGTCTTTCATTATTTATCCAAGTTTCAAAATCCGTATCACCTCTACTCGCTTGATGTGTCATCTAAAATATCCTCCATATCGATGCGGCCATACTTTGTAGCCACAGCAGCCTCGAGAGCCTCCAAATCTACTTGTACTTCGGCCATCTCGAGTGTTGTGTCGCTACCGTCGTCCACCTGCTCTATACTTTCCTGGTCACTAATGCTCCCATACTTTGTAAAATCGATTACATTAGTTAAAGAGTCTTCATTGGAACCGCTAAAATTGTGCCGAAGATTCTTTCCCGAAAGAGTAAATAAGACTTCCTCTTTCTCGGGGGTTACTTCATGATTTCTGGGGACTGCTTGGTTCGTGCGCTCTACGACAGGATTAGAAACAGGACTGCGACGTGGAAGCAAGTCTGCAGAGAAATTAGGACAGTCAGCAGTTCTACTGCTGTCACCTCGCTTGCTTTGGCGGGAATCTTCGCATAATTTCCATTCATAAGCCATCCGCGCATGTCTTGCTTTACTGTCGAAGTACCTTGATTTCCACAAGTATGTCTCATACTGCAACCTGAATATTGAATGCTATTATAGAAGTTAAATTGGTCAACACCGAAGCGGAAAATAGGGCCACGTACTTTAATAGACGTAGATCCTTTTCCCTTTCTGTTCCACTATACTTGGCGGTATCGGTTCGGTCACCACTGCATCTTTTTTCACCACGGCCTACTGTAGGTGACGTCATGGTAGTCCTTCGCACAGTATTCGTGATATTACAACGACATCCCCTATTTGTTTCCTCAAAATGACTTGTTCCGGGGGTCGATGCATGTGTAAAGCTGTAAGTGGTCGGTGCTTCCTGAGTTGGCTGAGTGTTTGGACTGGCGGAAGTTGACGTTGGATCGTCGTGACGACTTTGTTGGCAGCTTGTCCCCGTCATCTGACGCCAGTGTGGAGTACATGTTGACATGGATGACGATGTTCCCTGTTTCGCATCTGTGTAGCTGTCTTGATATACATGAGCGAAGGCCCTGTGGTAGTTCGAGTAGTAATCACGGCGTGGAAGTGAGTGCAGAGGCCGAACGGGAGGTCTTGGACGTCTCTCCATGGTTCCCTAGCATGTCGTTTCTTTGTGCACAGCCGTTTTTGCTGTATGTATGGCTGCGCGCATCAACACCGGCAGACAGCCCCAGACGACAACATTTGAATTGCGATGGAGCTCGCTGTGAAGGTGGCGATAAAAGTTACAGCAAAACTTCAACTTTTTGCAGAACATGCGAGTTCGACGGCAGCTGACGAGAGAAATCTAACGTTGTGTGATTGAAGAGAAGTCAAAGCGGACTCTTATGTTAACGCCGATCAACCCAGTTGGTGATTTCATTCTATCAGCTCCCGTAATTTGTTTGATTTGCTCTTTGGAAGTAGCGAGACTCGAAGAACAACCAGAGAGAAAAATGGCTCTTAATGACAGCATGGTTAACATTGCACTGAACCGGGATCATGGTTTCGTAAGTATTTTTTCTTTGATTTTATTTATAGGCCGTCCGTTTGCCTTAATGTGAAATCTTGTGTGGGGCGTTCTTCTTGGTGGTAATGGCAGGTCTTCCTGGCATCCGCTGGAATTGCTTTTCATGCACAATTGAGCGCTCTAGGTGTCGCCAAGGCTCGTGCAAAAACGTTCGGATCGGATGAATTCAAAAACCGCAACTTGGTCAAATCACTGACCGATGAACACAAGAAGGCCACTGGCGACAATGAGCTTCCGAAGGGTGGCTACCCCGACCTGGGTAATGGGCGATACAGTGAAGCTCTAACATACCCAGAATGGTATGAGCTCAACAACAACCAACGGATTCACCAAAACTATCTGGAACACTTGCCTTCCATTCAAACATTCCTGGTAAGCGGAACGGCGCATCTGACCAGGCCCTCACCATACTTGATTGGTTCACATGAAACATGTGCAGCTACTGGGTGGTCTACACTATCCTAAGACGGCAGCAAGCGCAGGTGGCATCTTCATGCTTGGACGACTATTGTATGCTCACGGATACCGTAAATATGGTATGTTATTTGCTAGATTGTGCAACATGTGGCTCTCCCATATCACCTGCGGCTCTTTGCCTATCACATGGAATCAACAGGACCCAAAGGCAGGAAGCACGGACTCTACATCAGCGAGTTAGCAAACCTGCTTCTGGTGGGTCTTGCATTGTGCAGTGCTGGCAAGACCCTCGGTTGGTGTGATTTAGTACGCGGCGGTGGTTCCTCCACGGCGAGCCGAGTGTAATCCGATGTGCTCAATAGTGGCATTCTAAACGAAAGTCGGTACAGGATGAAATAAAAACACATTTTATGTGGTCATTAAAATTGCTTCCATTTCCACGGTACCGTCGGTACGCCGAATAATGGACTTAAGGGACACTTCTGTGAATACAGCGATGGAGTAGTGACGTCATCATATGCGCGGTCACCGTATCGGTTCCGCGTAGATGCCAGAACAAACGCTGGGTTTTCCACTTCATTGGCGTAACAGCTGCCCAAGCTCGTGATATAGATCATACATTTCTGGCTTTCCTCTATGATTCAATCGAAGTCAAAGTCAAATCCTGGATGGGCTTCACAGCCCAGAAGCTCCTTGACAATACCGTAAGTTACGATTAACAACTCGGTGCGCAGATAGCACCTAGGTTGTAGAGAATCACAACAAGCTCCACGCAGGCATGGGGGCTGCACAGCAGCTGGTGAACGCTTAGTTGGAAGTCGAGAGCTTACAGCTTAATGAGAACTCCTGGAATTCGGAATGCACAAAGTGAATCAGCACCCGAGCGTCACACAATACGTTGCGAGCTCTTCCATCATCCATAGCAACGTATGCACTGAAGCCCTTGACACACGTGGGTAAGAACAAACGAAACCTACCTTGCAATTACGAAACCACGGTTGAAAGCCACCTCCACGTCTGCGAATACCTATTGTGCTAGAGTCCGTGACTCGACTCACCTGTTCACTGACTCAGCAATCGCGGTAGACGAATAACGACGTGATGATTCCCCGCATGTCACATGTTATCGTACTGCCATACAAACTGCATGCTGCGTTCCCACTATAGTGTGGACGTGTCGAATACCGACGTGATGGTTGCCCACATGTCACTTGTCATCGCTATTACACATCTGACAGATAGACCACCGGCCAGGAAGTCAACTTTGACCGCACCCTCTTAGCGAGGAGCGCTGCCCGACACTTTCATCCGCTACCCGCGCGAGCTCATGGTAACACTGCAACTCGCAACAGACCTACACAACATGTTGTGCACACTTTACAGTACAACACCACAAGCCCATCCGGTCTACGAGAGCCCCGTTCTCGCGCCGCAATAATTAAAATAGGGACGTATAACGTACGTTCTCTGGACATAAGAGAACCGGCTACATGCATATCGCACTGTTGAGGAACTACGAGACATCATCCACTCTAATGACTTGACATCTTGGAATCCCTGGATCGGTTTTTGGTCCTATAGAGATTGGAACGATAGTGATTCTTCGTTGTAGCTGTTGTTCGTTTTGTTGCCCGTAGGCCTATACCGCTTTGCTTGCTCTCCCTACCTTGCATCCGTTTCGCGACCCGGTACACCGGCAATCGATGACAACTTGCATCGTGGCACTGTACTGGAGCACTTCAACCACTATCTCATGTTGGCCCTGTATGACAGAGTACCAAAGCCGGATTCCTACCAAGTCCCCGTCAGCATCTGGCAGTCAGACTGGCAGCGGCAGGGCCGCGGCACTGCCCCGCGCAACTTCAATCAGCTAAAAATGAACGAAAAGATTGGCGTCTACGTAAGCTCGAGGAGCCAAATCATCTTTATCCCACCACTTAGGGAAGAAAAAGGTATGTCAAGAGCCCCATCGCCTCATCTATTCTTCGTCTTTCGATCAATGGAGTAGTATTCAATTGCGGATAGCACTTTCAAGGCGAGAAAAGCTGTGTAAAGCACTCGAAGGGCGGCTTGTGTGAAGAGAACTTAAGTACAAAAAGGGTCGGGGTCCGGCCCAAAGGGAATGACTAGGGGAAGGAAAGGCCCAGAGGACCGCCGCCCAGGGGTGACCAACTAGGGAAGTTGGTAGCTCCAATTATTGTCTATACGACAGAATACACGTGCATATCTGAGCGTGAATGGGGTTAATGACTGTGTAATGATCCTCTTGGTGGTGATTGATTGGCGTTTTTCGTTTCAAGGGGCCTCGTAGGGGCGGGCGAACCTCTAAGAGAGTCACTCGGTCATTGTGGTGCATGGGTGCATACCATAGATTCGTGTGATATTGTAAAGTTGAGGATTGTTATGCATTTCGAGTTTTTGTTTTTTTATTGATTGCAGACCGAGGCATTGTTTCTATTGATCTCGGATATTTTTTTTGATTGTTGGTGGGCTATAGGCTGAGCACTAACCATGGGAAAGAATATAAGAGGTATGTGTGTGTTGCGAAAGGAACATATAACCATTGATACGTATACATGCCCACTGGCATCTGATACAATACAGCCCAACGTAAGGGGGCGGGGACCGTCTTCAAGTCCCATAACACCCATCGCAAGGGTGCTGCCAAGCTGAGAGCTTTGGACTACGCTGAACGTCATGGATACATTCGTGGGCTTGTAAAGGAGATTGTACACGACTCTGGCCGTGGAGCTCCTTTGGCAAAGGTTGTGTTCCGTAATCCCTACAGATATCAGAAGGATAAGCATATGTTCATCGCCACCGAAGGCATGTACACTGGACAGTACATCTTTTGCGGAAAGAAAGCCCAGCTGAATGTGGGCAACGTATTGCCGTTGAAGTCTCTCCCTGAGGGTTCCATTGTATGCAATGTTGAGCAATATTCTGGAGACCGTGGATGCTTAGGACGTACTTCCGGAGGTTACATCACTGTCATGGGACACAACGAAGAGACTGGCAAGAGTAAGATCAGGCTCCCTTCTGGTGCCAAGAAGACCGTAGACAGCAACTCTCGTGCAACTCTCGGTATGGTAGCTGGTGCCGGGCGTTTGGACAAGCCAATGCTTAAGGCCGGAAATGCGTACCACAAATACAAAGCCAAACGTAACGAATGGCCTAAGGTCCGTGGTGTCGCCATGAACCCCGTCGAGCATCCCCATGGTGGTGGTAACCACCAACATATTGGTCATGCCTCGACTTGCCGCCAAGATGCTCCACCGGGTCAGAAAGCTGGACTTATTGGTGCCCGCCGGACTGGACGTCTCAGTGGAAGAAAGATCGAGAAGAACGAGTAAGGAATGTTACGCGGACGGATTTAGTATTCTACTTCGATTTATCATATGCCTCGGTCTATTCTCTAGACTTTACCCTAAAGCAATATCACACGCACACTGTGCTGCTCACTGAACTGACTGTCTACTTTGTTACAATTCACTCCGTTTTTTTGGTTTGATGCATTTCCTGTCACTCATCAGTTTCTTATTGCTTGAATTTGCTCAGGGGGCAGTTTGGGGCCAATTTTGTTGCCCTGAACGAACTAGCACTAGCCTGTACCCGACCCGGAAATAGGGAAGGTCTACTTGCGGTGTTTGGAAGTTTAGCTCTCCCAGAATTGTTTAACCGGTGCTTGTTCGATCATAGAACCCTATATTCATCACTGCGATAGGGTACTGTTCTCTCCTAAATCTAATCATCGCATTCTAACGACCAGAATCCATCATCCGAGCACTTCTTTCTGCACAGCTAGGTAATACGAACGATGGCTTCAGCTAACCTGGACGTGTCATTGGACGACCTTGTCATCTCACATGGCGGGGGAAATCAACGAGGTGGAGGGGGTAGACAACGAGGAGGAAGAGGTGGTGGCAGAGGTAGAGGTCGAGGAAGTGGTCGCGGTGGCCGAGGTGGCGGACGAGGACCCGCTAATTTTCCAATAGGACAGAATTTCGGCGACTACAGAGGACAGAAAGGTGGTGGAAGAGGCGGACGAGCTCCCAGAGGTGGGCGTGGTGGCAGTCGAATGAGACAAGAAATGGCAAAGCCATACAGTTTCGGGCACGATGATCGTTTGACAGGAGCAGCACCAGTAGCTCCACAGCGTGAACTTCGACGCAATGACAGGGATCCTGACTTGGACAATGTGTGGGTACACGACAAGTTTTATCAAGAGGGGCCTGCACAGAGCGCTCCTCAAGGCAGAGGATCAGCGAAGCCACCGATAACGTTGGGAAAGAAAGTAGAGATTGCCAACTTGGATTCAGATATTGGAGAGGAAGAGCTCACCTCCTTGTTCGGTATGTGAACTGTTCATTCTAGTAGGAAAAGTGTAGTCTCATGGCAAGTATTTTTTGAATAACCAAATGTTGCAGAAAGGGTGGGGCCGGTGAAAAGTGCCAAGGTGCACTTTAATGCATTGGGACAACCCAAGGGAACTGCCGAGGTTGCGTTTCAAACTTTGGGCGACGCCAAAAAAGCAGTGGAAGAATTCGATCAAAGAGAGGTCAATGGTCGAGCGATAGTCGTTAAACTCATGAAGGGAGCGACTGCTACGGAGGGCCAGTCTAACGGTGATTCCCAAACGGCCAGTTCGAGGCCTGTGCGAGGTCGAGGCTCTGTTCGTGGAAGACGAGAAATTAGAATGATATGAACATAGCGCCCCGAATCTGCCTATGTAGCGCTACGTTTGGATTGTGATCATTAATGCCACGGGATACTACTTGGGAGGCAGCAGCACGGTCTAACAGTTAGGGAGCTATGGCTTAGTTGTCATGATCTATCTCCTTCAGCTTTCCTTGACGTATAAGATGGTCTACGTCTGTACGTCGTAAGGAAAGTACAGCACCTTTTTCCAATTTTACGCTGCCACGGTATGTCATAATTTCTCCACAGTCTTCTTCCACGCTAACCTTAACATTCAGATGCTTCGGAGGTCGAAGATCCTGGCACGAGTAACGAGAATGCAAGAAGAATATATTAGCACAAAGCCCAATTAGGTGTTACCAAGGTTAACCTACCGTCGTCAAATCTACCCCAACTTTCTGCATATACCTGTTAAGCAGTTCGGAGTATCCTTTCAAGTAGTTGTGTTCATGGACACTCATGTTGTTCCTAAGTTTTTCCGGAAGAACTGCTCCATAGTACCACCTCAGATCTTCGATCCTCCTCATCCTTTCGTTCCTGCACAGATATGTGAGCAACTACAAATATACGCGCTTATCCGTATCAGAACTTAATATGTCCACTTACAAATACGCCAACAGAAGCCGCTTGTTCCTCTTTATACTGTAGTATTGTGTTACCATACCTGCTGATACGGCAGCAATTTTTTTCTTGTTCTTTTCTCTCTGTCCTTCTTCCCTCTTGTTACTATCGACGCCTTCTTGGTCTTCCTCGTCTTCGTGGCCACCCTGGTTGTTGTCTTCGGAAGCTGCTTCCTTTTCCAGCCTTTTTCTAGCTCTGCAGCAAACCACCCAAACGTTGTTCATGTCACAGGCACTTCTTTATATTCCTATGGCAATAAACATACTCGACGGCATCTGTTACATCTTCATTCAGGGCTCGAATTTCCTCTATCACGCGGCGTACCCCATCGTCCTGCAAAACGCCGTCTCATGTCATACACGCCGACATTTACATCGCGAGAAGGTCGACCCACTCCGACATGGATGCCAGGTCGTCAGTCCCTACACTCGGTCCATGACTTACATTATAGGCGTTTAAGAGCTTGGACCGATAGGTATCCAGCACCAGATCACGGGCGCATTGGCCAAATGCCGTTCCTCCTCCCGAGACAGCCATCTTTATCGTAATAATCCTACTGTGTGTCAGTAGTCATAGGTCAAATATAATCAGAACATGTCTCTATCATTGCAATTGAAGCCACATGATGGACTCAGAATTCAAATTCATTTGAATTTCACACAGTTCAAACGCTACTGCGAAGTTAGTTGTTTCTGCGCCTGTATGGATAGATGAAGGAAATTGGTTGATGATTTACTCTTGTCTTGGTAGTGCTTGTTCCAATAATAGAGAAATGCCGTATTTAAGTGTACGGGAGGTGGACGTGGAATTCCCGTTCCAGCCGTATGAATGCCAGACTATATTCATGGAGAAGGTGGTGCAGAGTGTACAGACATGTCAAAATGCGTTATTGGAGAGTCCGACAGGTACAGGCAAAACTCTCTCGTTACTGTGTGCCGCTTTGGCGTGGAGACAAGCCTACTGTGCGGCTGTGGAGCAGGAAGACAACAAGGAGATGCTGTACACGACATCGGACAAGCAGAATAAGGATACCAAGCGCCTCAAGGCTGCGGCTGGGACAATCAAAAAATATAATGTAGCCCCAGTGATGCCGAATGAGCACACATCAGGTGGGATAGGCTCGGTGGTGAAACAGGAGTATGGCGCCACAGTCCTTCGACGATGCAAACCCACCATTATTTATGCTTCGCGAACGCATGCTCAGATCTCCCAGGTAATTCGTCAGTTGAAACTTACAGGTTATAACCCAAAAGTTGCACTTTTAGGATCACGGGAGCAACTATGCGTCCACCCTAAAATTAGCAAGAAGCGTGGGCCTCAACTGAACCATAGTTGTCGAATGGCTTGCAAGTCGCGACAGTGCAAGTATAAGAACAACCTTACGGATTATATCAACAACGGATATTCCCCATTTAGTTTACCAAATGCATCGCTCAGAAATTCGCAATTAGTGCCACCTGGGGCTGGGGGCGAGAATGAGAAAGACGACAGTAAGACAGCTCGAACAAAACCAAAGGCAGACATTATGGATATAGAGGATCTCGGGAGCGCTGGTTCTCGACTAGAGTTTTGCCCGTATTTTGCTATGAGAGAACCTCGTACTTTGCATGAAGCAGAGTTGATTTGTATGCCCTACAATTATCTCATTGACAGCGTTTATCGAGATGGACTCTCTATTGACTGGCAAAATGCTGTCGTAATTGTAGACGAAGCTCACAATCTCGTAAGTATCGTTCAATGAAAACGCATATAGGTGGACTAATGTGATAACTTATATCGCTTCTACACAGGAATCTTCGTGTACCGAGTCTGTCTCTTTTGATCTAACAACATGGGACTTGTCCCGGTGTATGAGGGAGTTAGACGTGATACTCAGGGCACATATGGAGCATCGCGGTGACAAACCGGAAGACTCAGAAGATGGACGATCTCTTCGGATGCATCAAGGGGATTCCATTTTACCAGACTCGGAAGAAGTAGCTATGCTAAAAACTATATTTGCTCAAATGGAAGAAGCGCTGGATGAAATGCAGTTGCCGCCCCAGACGTCCAAGGCATTCGAAGTTCCGGGGGTAGTGAAAGATGGTGTCTTTTTGTATCATTTCCTGGACAAGTAAGTAGCGCCGAGGAGCATGCTTGACTGTCTCGACTCGCTATTATCAGTTATTGGGCCGTGGTGTCAGATTCGAAATCAATTTCGAGAAGAAGGATACGTTCTTGGACGCACTCAATCGTTCAATTGAATGGTTGAAGGATCTACAAGACTCCAATCTTGGCTCCCGTTGTCCGGAACTGCCCTCAAATGGGCAGTCACTGAGTTTGGAAAATTTTCAAGCAATTATTCTCAAACTCTTTCGAAGTGAGGAAACGGCTGTGGAGTTCAACAATTACTACCGGTGTTTTATCCATGACGCTGAAAAGCAAAGAAACCCCACGGAGCGTAAGAGGAAAGTTCGCACATTGAGTTTCTGGTGCTTTAATTCTGGGGTGGCGCTCCACCAACTAAGTGCTCTGGAAATTCGAAATTTTATTTTCGCTAGTGGCACTCTCTCGCCCATGGACTCGTATGCTGCAGAATTTCGACTGCCATTCCCGATAAGGTTAGAAAGCCACCACGTGATAGGCTCTGATCAACTGTTTTGTCGAGTGCTGACCCACGGACCGTCCAACACAGTTCTGAATTCCTCGTTTGCTAACCGTAACACTGTACAATATAAGAGAGAGCTTGCAGCATTAATTCTCAATCTGTGTATGTTCGTTCCTGAGGGAGTGTTGGCGTTCTTTCCAAGCTACACTGTGTTGGAAACTTGTGTGAAATTTTGGGAGTCCGAATGTCCTCGTTTGTGGAGCTCCCTCGGGCGCCACAAAGTGATTGTGACCGAGAAGCGGAAAGCCGATGAGGAGGAAACTACATCCAAATGGCAGGACTCCCGGAGCACCATGCAGCCGACTGCAAATAAACAGTCCTCCCCCATCGAGCGGTACAGAACGGCAATTTCTGAGGGCAAAGGTGCTCTTCTTCTCGCAGTGTGTCGTGGGAAGCTATCAGAGGGAATGGATTTTGGAGATGCCTATGGGAGAGCGGTTATTCTTGTCGGGATACCATATCCTCCTGCTGGCGACCCCAAAGTGATCTTGAAGAAGCAGTTTATCGATGAACAGCGTAGCAAGAGCAAGGGCAGTGGCTCGGAGGTAGTACCTTTCGATGGGCGTCAATGGTATGCGTACCAAGCATCCCGCGCTGTCAATCAAGCTGTGGGGAGGGTCATACGGCACAAAGATGACTATGGTTGTATGCTTCTGTGCGATGAACGGTTCTCGAGGAAAGGTCCCCAACAGGTTCACTTTTCGAAGTGGATATTACCGTTTATGGAAATAACCCCTAAATATCAGCAACTTGTGCAGCCATTACGTGAATTCTTGGAAAGATGTCGACAGAAAGCAATTTGGCAATCCGTGCATGCCCGCAAGAGGCATCCAATGTCTGCGATTAATGGAGTAGCAGTGGGCGGTGCGCTAGAAAATAGCGGACAACAACGCCCCAAAGAGGAAAAGTTACACACAGATTTACCTGAGGAACTTCAAGCCTATTCTGTCGGAATCAACAAGTTAAATAAACCAGCTCCAAAAGAAGAACCGAAAACATCACAGCAAAATTGGGACTTGCTTTCAGTTGTGAGTACCAGAAAGCCGAGCCAAGACAACACCCAAAGAAGAGAAGTGTCTCCGCCAAAGAAAGCGAACAGAAGTTCGTTTGCCGATGATCTTATGTCAGGCTCAGGGCAAAAACCTGCGAGCGCAACCTTGGCCAGTGCTAGCACGAAGAATACCGGCTCCAGTACCGGAGAGCACAAACAGTCCCAGAGTTCCATTTCGTCGTTTTGCAACACCACAATTGCAAAAAGTGATACCCAATCTTCTGAAGGGGATCAAGCCTCGCAGGATGTCACACACCACGTTCCTCCCGGAAGCGTCCCCTCGGACTTCGCCAAGGAATACCTGAATGAGGTAAAGGAATCCCTTAAGGGTCGGATGATTGAATGCGCTCACGTTCTTCCTTCGGAGGAGAAGGCTGCTTCTAGTTTAGGAGATAAAGTGGATGCATATACCCTATTCAAGCACGTCATGGGCAATGCCAAAAAGCTTAATTTGAGAAAACGGAAGCAGAGTCTAGTTGAATTTCTTCGACAGATAGTATCTGTTTTCGTGCTCGCCAATTCTAGGGAAGATTTGCGTTCCAAGGACTATTGGATTAGACTGTTGTATCGTTTCCTCCGGTTTCTTCCTCAGAGGTGCAGAGATATAGGCTTCGATAACTTCCTCACATTAATCCCTGAGATAGCCAGCGATTACGTAAGCGGATCACATGTTCAATCAGTTCTGGAGAATGAGAAAAAAGAAAACATGGGCCGAAGTCCAGCAACTAAGAGGCAGCATCCAGATGAGTCGCATGAGCCTGATGCAAAGTCTAAGCTAGCGAGTAAGCACGATCTCGTAACGGGACGGCAAGGTACACGGACTGCTTGGGATGCCCTGCCCTCTCGACATAGCACATACATCGCCAGTGAAGCGGGAACCTCAGGGGCATTCAACAAGCTGACCTGTAAATGCAGCATCTGCGGACTGACTCAGGGTGAACTGTTGCTTTCTATCCGATGTGGGCACGTATGTTGCGATTCGTGCTGGAACAGAACGATCCGTAAATCATCAAAATGTGCTAACTGCGATGACTTTGTGAACGAAAGGTTCCTTAAGAAGATACACTTCAACAGTGTAGGCAATGCGGGGCTCAATTGCGCTGTTTGTAGCGAGTTCCGAACTAACATGGAGTGAGTAACTGCGGATGTTTATTGCCTTTGTGTACGCCTTATATAGTCTCTCTTCGATTGCGTTCCCGTGCTTTTCACAGGCTATCCAGGAAGTGCGGACATATTTGTTGCCACACATGTTGGCAGAAGCTATTAGCAGTCAAGAACGAATGCCCCATCTGCAGAGAGCATATTCGCATGAAGTCGTTGATCCATTTAAAATTCGCCAAATAGGAAATCGCTCAAGAACCGGCGTTCTTGCTGTCCTGCTGGCTCGTTCTTCTGCGCAGCTCGTTTGTATGTGTCTCCGTTCCGCTTCCAGCTACTTCACTAGTGTCTGCGTTTGCTAAGTTGGGAACTGGGTGCTTTGTGTAGTATGCGTCAATCGTGTGATTAAAGTAGAGTTGATAGACGTAGCAAATGAGGTGAGCGAGGGGAGCGGTGAAGACATACAGCAGGGCTTGCCAGGTAGACCGTACAGGGGAAGCTCCTCCACCGAGAATCCGGAGTAAAAAGCTGTCAATGCCGCTCCCTGCTAAGAAATTGCCTTCTCTGACAGCTCCTAGTAGACTGCACGCTACTTGTTCAGGTGTCCATAGCCCACCTGCTTCGGTCAGTATTTTGCAAAGCTCCGGTTTCTTCTCGTTTTCCCTTGCCAGCAGGGGAGTGTCAACATCAGCTGGAAATGATATCGTCACATGGATACCATGAGATCTCATTTCTTGCTCCAAAGCTTGTCCCATTCCTAGTAAAGCAAATTTCGATGCCTGGGTTTGTTCAAACGGGATAGACGAAAGTACACAATACCGTCCTGAACAAGGAGAACCCACCACACACTAGTACATACCGAGTAAGCAGTAAATCCAAAGAATCCCCATAGTCCTCCAAGTGATGAAACCATCGCAATACGCCCTTTGTTACCTTTTGCCAAGTAGGGCAAAGCAGCGTATATAGCATTCCTGGTCCCCACGACGTTTACGTCCAGGACTTGGCGATATGTTTTCTCAGGGATTTGGTGGAACTCGGCTGGTTCCGATATGCCGGCCGAAGTCACGATAACATCAAAACGCCCATGATGTTCGAATATCTCCTTCATAACGGTGGCCATTCGCTCCCCATCATTGACATCCCCTGTATGGATAGAGACGCGATTCGGGTCAGGATCCTGTCCCAGGAGCTCCTTCCGAGTTTCTTCCAGGAGTGCTTGTTTCCGAGCAATGAGCGCCACTTTTCCCCCTTCATCGAGCACCTGTCTGGCTGTGGCTTTCCCGATGCCGCTTGAGCCACCAGTAATGGCTACGACTTTGTCGGCGTAGGAGCCCAGATGTCGTGGATTCCAACATACATGAGATAGATACAGCAAGACCAGTACCCCAAATATCACCCCCAGGGTGATCCCCACAGTTTGCGCTTCCATGACACGGATTGGAAGAGGTAGCAACAGTGACAATACAGTGTTGAATGCACTCTAAACTTTTGGAAACTTCACAATCTGAGGGTGCTTGGCACTGCTTGCCTCTGGTATACGGTATACCGCCGTCACGTGTGGCTATTGACGAGCAAAGTGTGAGCAAGATGCCGTATGGAGCGTAACTTGTAGCTATGTTTATTACAGATGTAGAAGGCAATCACTGGCAACCATATACATAGGTGCCATATAGGTTGAAAGGATCCTCCTGTTGTGAGTTGGGCATTGCCTTTCACTGCAAGTCTCGCAAAGTCTTCGGAACTGCTTTTTCGAATCCTACAAGGACCGCAACAACTTGTTACTTGCAACTTAGTAACGAGGCATCGGATCCTGTGCAGTTGACAATTGTTGAAGGTGCAACCTCAACGAATTGACGGCTGATGAAGTGTTTCGCTAGTCAAGGAAGTCACGGAAGTATTATGGGTTTTATGTTCAGCCACGGTGTAAGGAAAAGAGGTGTATGAATGATTTGTACCTCACCTTTTTTGAGAGAGTGCGACGCTATGATGTGATATATCTACTGAGAGTCGCCAGTGAGTGTGAAGAAGTCTAGAAGTACAAACGTACCCTGATATAAGGATGGATGGCCGAAAGACTACTAGTACACGGGGAAGACCATCTCCCAAAAGCTTTATGCAAGGACTGAAAAACACGTTGGGACTGGTGCCGGGTCCACCTGCAGCAAAACGGCATCGCGCCGCAGAAAGTCATCCACCTCAGAATGTGAAGCAGTCTAAAACGCATACTGCCGCCAAAGGAACGGGTGGTAGCGAACCAATGGCGGCCTCAGTAGAAATGAACACACAGCAGCGAAGAACGAGAAGCACGACAACTCCTGCTGCTATCGCTACCAGCAAATCAACTGGAGCAATTCAGGACGTGGAGAGTTCTGCAACGCGCAACAACTACAACTCAGGGACTAGTCGTAACTATGATAATGCGGAAGAAAGTGATTTGACTGTGGACGAAGTTGATAACGATTACGGTGAGGATGCGGGCATCGACGACAGGCGGGAGGCCGACACTGAGATGACGTCAATTTCGAGTTCCGGCAACCAGCACCATCGTCACAAAACGGACGATGTTACTGTTAAACAGGAAACCATCCGGTTCAAAGATTTATCCGTGTACATTGTTCCCGACGGTAAAAAAGTCACCAAAGTCCAAAGAAAAATATGGGCTGAACAGCTGGAGCGGCTAGGTGCAACTGTACCGAACCATCTTACGACCGATTTAACACATATAGTAAGTCCCGTTTGTTATAAGGGGCGAGCGTGATGCTTAATGTGGCTGTTGATTGGCTCCTCAGGTTGTTGATAATTCGCTGGATATGGAACGTATCCGCGGGTTTTTCCGAAAACAGCGAAGCGACTACAGTGACATGGATGCTTATGTCGTAACTGCAGAGTGGATAGTGTGTTCGCTCACAGATCGAAAGCCAGCGATGGTAGAGCCTTTCATACTTGAGGGTTTCTCTCTACACCCGAGCACGAAAGAAGAACCAATTAAAGCGGATATTACTGAGACCTCAAGAAGCGAGTCTGAAGTAGTGATTTCACCTAACAAAGACAAAAAAGCAACGAGTGAGCATACACAGGAAAAGAGGAAGTCCATCCAAACAAAGACTGATCCGCACAAAATCGAAATTCCTGATAAAATGCTCGATGTACGTAACTCATTCGCCTGTGTAAGGAGTGGAGATGCTTCTTTAAGGCGTCAGCAAAAGAATGACGATATCGTAACGAAAATTGAAGAATGTGCCGACATATTGGGAGCTAGCGCTGATATTCAGAACATGTAAGTCTAACATCAACTCGTTGTTTGTTCTTTGCTTGGGAGAAGTGGTTTTCATTGCCTTCTTTCCAGCTGGCGTGAATATCAATACAAGAAAGCTGCATCGATGATTCGTAACCTTCCATACCGTGTAGACGCGGGAAATGTCAACACCCTATTAAAAAAGAAGGTCAGAGTTGCTGCTAGTGTATGCGTAGTTTTGCTTCTGGTTGACACCTATCATTTGCTGCTACAGGGTATTGGCCAGAGAATGGTCGAGAAGGTGAAGGAGATCCTGCAGAAAGGAACGTTCCGTAAACTAGAAATCCTGAAAACGCAGAGCTCAACTAAAACAATGCAAGACTTAACAGCAATCTGGGGTGTTGGTCCCAAAACAGCTCAGAAAATTGCTGGGAAGGGTATAAAATCCGCAGCTGATTTGCGTGAACATATAGGTCTACCGGAACTAAGTAGCTATGTCGATCCAGCGTATATAAAACAAACTCTACAATTTTCCGACACTCAATTGGAGAAGGCACGGGAGCTGGGAGTCACAACTAGGGGGCTACAAGGTCTTTGCTTTTATCAGGATCTGCTTCAACGGATCCCACGGGAGGAAGTAGGCGAGATTGAGCGTGAAATTCGGTGCGCTGCAGCTAAGCTGTGGGATGGTGTCACGGCCATATGTTGCGGATCTTATAGGAGAGGAAAACGTTCCAGCGGAGATGTTGACGTAATAGTTACCCACGATGATGGCAACTTTAGACACCTCTCAGGTCTAATCCAAATGCTAGAAAAGCTGGGGATGTTGACTGTGCACCTCCAAATGCCACATGAAGACAGATTCGGACAAGTAAAGAAGCCTACTCACAATACAATCAGCGAGACTTACATGGGGATTGGCCGTCCTATCTTCCCCAAATGGGATGTGCAGCGAGTTGTTTGGATTGGTCAACGCAAATGTCAGAAGTCACAGCTCTCCAGGCTCAGCGACTCCCTGATTTTTCGTATTCTCAGATTTGCCGCCAGTCCTGTATTCCGCAGAATTGATCTAAAGAGCTACCGCAGGGACACTTTTGCTTTTGCAATGTTGTACCTTACTGGAAGTGATCACTTTAACCGTAGCATGCGAGCCTACGCAAAGCGTTGTGGCCTCACGTTGACTGATAGTGGCTTGCATGCATGCGAACGTTTCAAAGGGGAAAAGTGGTGGACGGGCAACACTCTAATTTGCCATTCCGAAAAAGAGATTTTTGATGCCCTACGTCTCCCCTATAAGACACCTGAAGAAAGGAATTGCTACAACGAAGATGTCCTCGATCACGATGACGCTGAGGACGATGGTGATTCCCCATTGTAGCGGCACAAACAGCTCAGGTTAGGAGAAGGTAAAGACCTGCAGCTAAGGCGGCACCACTCATTGGAGCTACAATAGGAATCCACGAGTATTCCCATTGGCTAGGTCCTTTTTGTATAATCGGTAATAAATAATGTACAACTCTTGGCCCGAGATCCCTTGCGGGGTTTATTGCATATCCAGTCGGCCCACCCAACGACAGTCCAATACCGAGTACAAGCAACCCAACTGGCAAGCTCGATATAGCTCCTGGATCATACTGAATTTGCTGCGTCCCTGCCGGGACCTTCTCAATGGGATTTCCTTCCAGATTACGATACCCATGCGATTGAATGTAGAAGATTCCAAACATTAAGAGGAACGTGGCAACGGTTTCTGTTAGGAAATTGGACAGACTTCTTCTAATATTTGGAACCGTCGCAAAACACGACAAGATTAAATCTTGTTCTGTGGTTCGTATAAAATGGTCCCTGTATGCTACCCAAACGAGCGCTGCACCTATCATAGACCCCACCATCTGCGCCACTATGTAAGGTAACACCAGCCCCCAATTGATCACTCCGCCTATAGCAAGCCCAAACGTAACTGCCGGATTCACATGTCCTCCACTAAAAGGTGCGCTTATGGCTGAAGCAATAAAGACAGCGACGCCCCATCCCCATCCGATCTGTAAGAAGTCCCCATCGGTTCCTTTGGTGCGCTTCAGCAAGGCGTTCGCTACAGCTCCGTTTCCGAGCAGTACAAGAATCGCAGTCCCGATTAGCTCTGATATGAACGGAGACATGTCAGTCTCGTATGGCGTACTATTTAATGTGGATCATCCTAGTGAACTAGCCAAGAAGTCGATGAAGTCCCTCAGGTCTGCATGAATTCCACCGGAATCGGAACCGTACGAAGTGCGGTGGAGTTGGCACGGGCCGACAGGAGGCGCATCCAAGAAATCGTTAGCGCCAGCAATCCTCTTTGAGTTCAAATACTACTCTAGCTCAACTCTCGTTCCAGCATATACCGTCATTAGCTGTCGGCTCGCAGAGCTAGCGCCACGGTGTCCCGTGACAGCTTGTCCCGTGCCAGGGCTACTGCACTAATCATCAGTGACTAATGGTACAACACATATTTAGCGAGGATTCATGTGAGGCATGCTGTTCTATTTTGTTGCATCGGGGATTAAAGAGGTACCCAAGCGCTTATTGCGAGAAAGGGGAATTAGCGCAAGATTCCTCGGTGATGATGTGACTCTGAGCTTTAAGTGCGCGAACCCATCGAGGTTTATCATATAGCTCAGGAGCCTTCAACTGCCACCACTTTATTTCTTGCGCAGACTTATTCCACCAAGCGAACCCTACATAGAAACTAAGATGTGATTCCATGTCATCCCTGCTGAGAGTCTTCCGGATCGACTCGCTGCTGTCGGTCTGATGAACGGATCTTCCACCCAGTACTGATTGCGGACGCGACCGCGTCACTGATACGGCCTTCGCAAAAACACTCGGACGATCCAGGGACACGCTTACAACTGAATTGGCATCGCTCACAGAGGCCTCGTTGTGATGCGCTCGACGATGGCGATGTCTTTGCCTCGATCGGCGATTCTCGGGAAATTCAGCTGGTTCATTATGGGTATCAGAGAATTCAGAGTCTAAGGGAATCACAACACTAACGCTTTTATCAACAACTATGACACCTCTTGGATTCTTCCTTTCTTCAACGTCCGTCGAAGAGGGGAAGTACATCATAAATGGCCCATGCAGTACGAACCATCGTTTTGCCCAATCGTTTCGAATAATGCTGCTGACAGCTCGCCGGAGAGAGAAGCTTTTATTGTTGGAACGTTGAGTCGATGAAGTGCCATGTGGGGTATCATCCGAAGCGTTTCCCTCACCATCCATTACCAAACTATCCACCATGCCCTCATCTGGAGGGAATTCCACAGTATCACTCCCTCCGGCAACTGACTGAGAATTCTCCTCCTCCTTCTCCTCTTCTCTCACTTGCTGAGGGAATTCAATTTCTCTTGATTCATATGAGTCGTGATCTGCGTTGGCAAAACGCTCATAGAATTTTTCAAAATGTTCTTCCGCCTGTTTTCTAACTGAGTCTGGCGGCCGAGCCTGACCCTTTAGTTTATGCAAGAAGCCTGATATTATATTGCTGTCCAAATCCACTGTAATGCTATACGTCGTCGAAGCAGCCTTGGGAGCAGGGGCAACATTATCCGCAGATTGTTGCCGAGAAGTGAGTTCCTGGAGACGATCCTTAAGTCCCTCTTTCTTCTGCTGAGAATAACTGATCGAGTTCACTGCGACAAACAATCTCGAATTCTGGACGCGATGCCACAGCAGCAAGTCCTCCACCCTAGACTGGTTCGAGCCTTCCTCCGAGTGAATGTCCTCTCGGTGAAGAGTGGAGAGATAGCAACTTGAGAGCAGCGCTAGACGTTCAACGTTGGCCATTTGCAACAGCGAGACACCATAAGCAGCTTTGTGCGGAGCGGGCACGCAACCTTCGGAAGCACCATGAGGAACTTTGTGCCAAGCTGGTACGCGAGCTTCCGACACATCCCGATGCCGGACGAAGGACCCATCGGTTCTTGCAACAATGAGGTGGGCAAGCTCAACGGGTTGGTAGGCGTGTCGCAGGGACAGCTTAATACGAACAACAAATCCTATGACCGCATTATGTGAGTTCCGCACCTTCTCAGCAAACCTTTGTTGCCAAGCCTCCGGAGGTGTTGCGGTTACAGCAAGGGTCCATGATTTGACCTCCCGCAGAGCCTCAGGGTCTTTGCAAGAGTAAAACATACATTTCGCTACGTCGTCCTTGGACGCCAAACCTGGATCGGAGACAGAGACATCAAGGCACGACTCAATGACGAAGTCGTTCCATTTTCTTTCTCGTGCATCACGACCAAATGGCTGTGTCCGAACGCTATTATACTCCTTGATTAGCACTGAGAGGAATATGTTTCGCTGTTGTAATTCCTTCGGTTTTAGTCGAAATTGTGGCTCGTAACCTACAGAGTGCATTACATTCCCAAGCCTCAAAATATCAACCCCTCGAGAAGCCTGATCACCAATTATCGGATCCAAACTGGGTATCTCACATATCCGTTCTTTATGCACTGGGAAAGGATCCCAATCTTTTCGCTGACCAACTGTGGAAAGCAAGTCAATAGCCATGCATACGCCGCTAGACGATGCAGAATCAGGCAACGCAGGAGGCTCAATATGGCCTTCGGCGGTCAGGTAGTGATTCATGCGAAGCAAACGATGGAATCGATGACAAGAATCGGCAATTGTCTGTTTGACTAGATCATGGCTCGTGACACCGGAGAGACGTAGAGCAAGAGGCATCCAGACCTCAGCTCTTGATCGGAGTCCGCTTAAAGAATCAACGGACTGGCTAGAGTACGATGGCTCCTCAAAAGAACCGAATAAGTGAACCATCATGTCTTCTTCCTTCAACGCTTGGATTCCCTCTTCAGACATCATTAGTGACCAAGACGCGGACCTCGCCTTGGAGTAACTGGGGCTGTCGCAATATAGCTTCGCTGTAAACCGCTTCTGTTCCAGCTGTTCTTCATAGGACCGAAATGCATGGAAGCAATTATCGGAGCTTACTGAACGGAGAGGTCTCGGCAATGAGAACAGAAGAATTACCGAACTGAGGAATGCGAGGTCGACTTTCTGTCCCATAGCACCCTGCAGTCTGTCAATAAAGATTTGCTTCGGAGTAATAGACACTTCCAGTTTTGAGCCAAGCAGAGGCTGTTCTGATATCTCGAGTTCCGTCTCCACTTTACCAATAAAGACCGTGTGCCTATGTTGTCGCTTTCCACCCGAGGACTCATCGTGCTTCCTCAGCATCTCTTCCCTAACTAACGGTACTCGAACACGAACTTTCTTCCCCTTTGTCAATCCTATCAAAGCGAGTTTGGTAGTCCCAAGCCAACTGTGCCCGTTTGTAAATTCGCTTTGAGGGTTGCTAAAGTCATGCAAGCCAAAAGGGATATGTACGTGATCTTGCAAGAGTAGGCGTTCATATAACTGCCGCAACTCCCTTTCAAGCTCAGTAAGCATATCGGTCTGCTTCAGCCCTCTTTCAACACCGCTGTAGCAATTTACCAACAGAACCCCCACCTGGTGGTGGCTCATAAAACTAGAGTCTTCAGAATCTTCTTCTTGTGCAAGAATTCCGGTAGTCATTTGGTCCGATTTTGCTTGATGGACAAGCCGCTGAGAAGATAGACCAGTCCGCCGTAACCCCTGCTCTCCCGGATAGTTGTCATAAAGACTCGTTATTTCTTCCCACGTAAGGCTCCTTAAAGCCCCGCTGTCGAAACTTTCATCCAAGGCATGAACGACGGATTGTCGGGCAGATATCCGGTTAGCGGCAAAGTACTGATCCAACACTTCCGCGGGTCTTGCGACAAGGGTCGGAATAGCTCGCAACGGAACCAGGAGGAGACTCGCATAGTGATTGAAGTTATCAGCAACATTGTCTGCAGCTGCTAGTTCTTGGTATAGCCTATTCCGTGAGCTAGACACGGCCAGTTGCTTCAGCTGGTTGAACCAAGAAAGTGCAACATCGTCGTTGACAACACTTGAACGTCGTTTTCTCGGCGAACGGCCTGTTCCACGATGATGAAGCAATTCAATATGTTCGTCACCAGCTTCCATACTATCACCTGTGTTATCTGTTTCTTCGTCAGTTTCGTCCTCTTTCTCATCCGCTGAAATCTTTAGCAGATTCTCGCGCCTTGCCGTAGCTTCTTTCCGCGTCTGTTCTACTTTTTCGTTCCATTCAGTTATCATCGCATTCATAGGGTCTGTGCTTTGTTTCGCGGACTGGTCTGGAACTGAAGGAGACGTAGTCGAATGATGGGCTCTAGCCTCAGCCATTTCTGCCCTCCGAGTAGCTTCCTCTAAGGCGTATCGCAGGTTCTCAATTTCGCCCTTTAGTTGCCTTATAAGAGATACGTTAGGATCTTCATTCACCACAGCATGGTTTACAATATGCTTTGCATCACTCGCATACCGTAGTGTCGATAGCGTTTCATCTGTGTGTACGTTTTCCGGGGCGACATTGGCTATCATTGCCGTCTTCGAATTCCCACCAAGCGATTGTCTTAATAACTGTGTTAGCACGGACGAACGGGTACTAATGTTATCGCTCGCGCCCTGTTGAGATGACGGATGCTTATCTTTCTGCGCCAACTTTCTAATAACAATACCCAAATGAAGAAGCGACTTGTTGATGGACCCTGTTTCTTTAAGTCGTGTTCCGGCGGCTCCACTCTTTCTGACACGTTCACTTCCGGCTAAGTCCACAAGATGCACGAGACTCCGTCGGTCATGAGCAGTTTGGGCTCGTCTATTGAGAGTTGTCTTTGTATACTGCAGTGTCAGGATTGCGTGCGATCGCGAACTCAAATTGTTCATCCTTGTTGCTGCGACCGCTCTGACAGCATTGCCGTCGCGGAGAAGATCAAAGACATCTCTGTAGTTAGAAACAGCGTGAACGGTCGCGCCTTCGACAAATACTCCTTTCTCCGGACTCTCCCGAAGTTTTAAGGGGTGAGTTTTGCTGATAGCGTCACCATTAGTCTCATGAGTCGCCCTCCTTCCTTTCGAACGCGAGGGGTCTGAGCTCAGCAAATCTCTTAGCCGTTCGCAATATATTTCGACATATGACACCTCAATACGATGGAATTCCTGGACTTGATTGGCAACGGATCCTTGATTAGCTGAATTGTCTTTGCGCATGCCGATTCTGGTAAATAAATCGTAAAGCATACGCGGAATAAAGCCGGCGACAGAAGGAAGATTTAGTGATGGGATCCTCTCGCTACTGTCCGAATCTTCAGATCGATTATTCGGCTCAGGTAGCACTGTTCCATCTGCTGGACCTAGCATCGTATAAGTTTTTCCCGAGCCTGTTTGTCCATAGGCAAATATGCTGTAGGAGTCGAAAACGAAGAATGGTTGGTTGACTGCACACATCATTATCCCAAAGAGTCATAGCGCTTTTGAGCTACATACCTGCAATTATATCCGTTCAACATATTCTCCACAAACGATGGTCCAATGTTTGAATATACTTCAGCCTGAGTGCTGTTCGCGTCAAATACTTCATCATATCGAAACGTCTTTGGTCGTGGAGGGTCAACAGATTTCTTTTGTCCTTCCTTGGCGGCAGATTCATGTTCAACCGGCATCTCGAGTATGATTGTACTGGTGTCTTTGTCTACTGAAATAACATCACGAATGCTCTCTCTCCCAACCGCTTCAGATGCTGTTGGCGAACCGCCTTTGCGATGGTGGTGATCCTGATACCAAGTGCCCCTTATTCGAGGTCGCGCTCGGACAACTACTCTAACGTGTTCGGCTGAGGGGTTCGTCGCTGCGCTCGTTCCTCCGGTGATAACCGAATCATCGGAGGGCACCGTGGAGGACGGTCTTGAAATCTCCCTGTTTTCGTAACTTCCCGATACGCTTGTTGCATCCTCCATAGGAGGTGACGCCGTGGAGCTCGCTAGTTTCGGAGGCGGCGGTCTCTCTGCTTCCTGTACGTAGCCCTCATTCGCAGTTCGCTCGTCGTCCTCCTCAATGTGCCCGTCCATACGATGGCTGGGAATTGGTTCACGGGAAGACTGGTTCCGGGAGGGATGGTAAGCGTCTCTTCGTTGCTGAGGGGTGGGAGTTCTGTACCCTCTCTGAAGCTCTCGCTTCCCCGTGGGATCACTGTCACCGCGATGAGAGAACATTTATACACGCTCCCTGGAACCTGCTGCTCGCTGTAGGGGAATTCCCACGAGGGCGAGCAATCGAAAAGGAAGTAGGCAGGGGGGAAAATCAGTTAATGCCTTTAAATTCGCCCACTATTGCGTGCCATCAGCCCACGGACATACGAGTCCATTTTCCCATTGTGTCTATTACGTATGCACATATGTATAGACAATAATCCTCCTCTGAAATATTGGTGTGTTTACAGACTTCAAAAAAACGGTCACGGTCGCAGGGACTTTCACGCAGTCGCAGCGAAGCAAGTTGCAGCTTGTAGCCAATACTCGTTGGGGTGAATGAGCAAGAAGTCTCACGGCCCTAACCATGAATAGCAGCAGACAAGAAGGAGTGTATTTTAGTTTTCGGTAGAGGGGGCACTGACCGCAGACGTAGTTAACTGCCCTGCAAACACATTATGTGCCCTTTTCTCAAAAGATAGAACGTAAATAACCTGATATATGAGGAGAGGTAGTGTTGACTAGTTCCCCTCGACAGACCTCTTGTACTCGTCCAGCCGCTGCTCAGTCCACTCCCTTATTTGTGTTCTTAATATGTGATTCGGAATCGTCAACGTTTGCTGTAATTCTTCGTTAGTCTTGGGTGAGCGGTTATTTAAACGAAACCAGTCTTTTATGCTAGTTCCTTCGTAGCTGTATCCGTCCAGAGTGACCGTCGGATCGCTCATGATGCAGAAAGTTATGGGACAAATGAATTCTTCCGGGCATTCTTTCTCAACATTGCAACCGGCGCGTCTGAGTTCTTCATGCTGATGATAGAGCTTATTATTCACCGTATCCAAGTACTGTGCTACATCCAGTGCCCCCGTTTCCTTAGCGAGATCCCTTGGCGTCCTCCACTCCTGCAACAAAACAATCGTGTGGCCGTGGTATAGTGTAGGATTATTTGTCATAACTTACAGAGTCCTTCACATCCACATTTGCTCCATAGCTCTCCACAAGAAGTGTGACAATCTCTATACGGTCGTTTGCGGCGGCGTAATGAAGAGGGGCAAACCCTTTCTGCAACCATCATAACGACAGGTAATGCTTAACAGTGTGCTTGTATTCTCCCCCGAAGCAAGCAATACATACGCTACGACTTTTCACATTAACGTTCGCGTGAAATGTCTCAACAAGCAGCTTTACTAGATCGCCATTGCCCATCATCGACGCATATTGTAATGGTGTTTGACCTCCCTGCACACAATCACCGAAAGTGCAAACGCTTCCACCTCGGAGAAAGCAAGCTAGATACTTACCTCGTTTTTCACATTGGGATTTGCATGGTAAGTTTCTATCAAGGTGCGAACTAGAGATTCATTCCCATACCAAGCCGCCCAATGTAACAGTGCGTCACCAGCCTGGACGTATCAAATAGGCTCAATCTCAGTCGATACAAAGGTGCCAACGCAGAACTCCACAATAAGCATGTACGTACAAACCCATCCTGAAGATTTATATCCATCTCGAATTTGTCCAGGCAATACTTGACGTATGCCTCATGACCGAATTGTACCGCTAAATGTAGTGGTGTTCCACGCCACTGGAGAATCAGAGGATGTCAGAGATGACGTTCGCTTAGTAATACATATGCTCCGTCATGCTTACTTCGTAATCTTTGGCATACATATCCGCGTGGTATCTGTTGATGAGAAAGGATGAATATTCTTTGTACCCTCGCGAGGCAGCCACATGTAAGGGTGTTTGTCCAAGCTGCGTCACACACGAAATATAAAACCCATCCAAAAACACGCCGGCACTGCCAGCACACACCTGATTTCCAATGTCGATGATGCCACCGCACTCGTCCATGAGGAATTTCGTCAGTTCGTAATTGGCATTTCGAGCTGCCAGGTGTAAAGGGGCATCTCGAGCCTGCGAGAATACCATGATGAACACGTAAGTTGTATACATTCACTTTCGCACCGATGCACATACGTCACCGAATCTGACATTATTGATGTCAGCCTCCGTATTGCGCTCGGCAATGGTGCGTACGTCCCGTACATCCTCGGAACGCGTACAGGCTTCATACAGATGCGTTCGCTCCCGTTCCGGCAGGCGATTATCTTCCTGTTGGAGGACATCTTCCAGCGTTCTTCGTCCGGGAGAGCTCGTCCTACGGAGGAGCCTCTCCGAAATGGTGCGTAGGAAAGACATTCGACGGAATTGGAATCAGCATAGAGGCAGTGGCAAAGAAAACAAACTTGTCTCGGCAAACGACAGATGTGGTTTCTTTCCAATTTGAAGTCTGGGACCCTTTTTTCTTCCGTGCCTCTTTCTCCATAAATGGAGCGAGTACCAAAACCAGTCCAGGATGAATGAATACAGAAAGACGAACAGTGTTGGATGGAGGTGACACAACAAATCAAACTCATTGAGTCAATGTAAATACCCTCTCGGCCGGGGTGAGTCATCTACCAGTAGGATACTTGGGCATGCATGCAGCTTTACACTTCATACTAGTCCACTTGCTTATGCAGATCAACTTTGCATGCAACGGGGCAAAGGAGAGAGAAGCATACGAGCGGTTGAGAACAGAGAAAGAGAGAGGGAGGGGATTCGATTCTAGCAGTTGGCAAGGCTTGCAAGTTGCAACTTGCAAGTTGCAACCAACGGCTTAACTTCAACCACACTGTGTCCACAGTGTCCACACAGAACAGAAGCGTCTTACTATCTTTGAAAAAGTTTATTTTTCCTTATACGAGGATCCCGATATTCGTATCTGTTCGAGACGCACAGCACCCTCAGACAGCGAAAATTTCTATACACTGTCCTTGCGGATGTACGGTCCGCACATCCAGACTCCAGTGACAAAAACCCGGTAGTTCACATACATATAATAGGGGTACATCGCACTATGGGAGGATGTAGTTGTGCCCGCATTGGCGTTACGCTTCTTCCAACAAAGTAAATACCACCGATAAGTAATCCCGCAGCGACAACAGCCGCAATTGTGCTTCCAATGATGATCGCCTTCCTGTATGGAGCGTGTATGTGTACTGGTCAATACACGCTCCTACCGGAAGACCTGTCTGCTACAGGCTCGGTTACGCCGTGTGAGGGGTGAACCCTACTCGGAACCGGTCCAAGATCTTCACGTTGTGGCGCATCAACGTGACTGACAGTTTGACCGTCATAAGCTTGCGGAAGTTCCGCATCTGCCTTGTTCCCCAGCGGGAGCCCGGTGCTTTCCTGGCAATTCTCTTGAGGAACTTGATTGCTTCTTCCCCGAAGCCGCCGTCCCCGTATGGAGACGTTAACGTCTGCTGGAATGCAGCAAACCCAGTGTGGTACAATTGTACAACAGGAGCAGTTGAACAGTGTCAGGAAAACGTACTATCCTCTGAGACCTTGACGTGCAAATGACCAGAAGAAGAAGCGGATATACAACGTATTTCTATTATGCCTGGTATATAAGAGCACAATAATGGATGCATCTTTTTGCAAAGTGTTATCGTCTTGTGCAAAGGAGATGGCTTCGTCTTGGAATTCAACAATATGACTCACCAATTCTTGATAATTCTTCAACTCTTTGAGACTTGGATTGACATGATCTGATTTAACTCAGTGACTAATTGACCAATTCTGTTCGACCAGAATCCGTAAGATTGCCATGGCCACAGCCATCGCTTAAAAACCCTTTACTAATCGACGATAGGTTCTTTTCGTCCTATGCAGTAATCGACGTGCTCGCTTAATCAACTCAGATTTTTATGTCCTTATCTCCCGCTTCTTGCTCCTGGTGATCGAATGCAGGAATTTTTACGGTATCCATCTGGATAAATCGACCTCTAGGACTCTAATTCATGGGTTTCGGCGGTTGTGCTTCGACTCTCTTCCCTTAGAGACTTGACTCTTGGACCAATGGGGACGTTGCCGGTACAACGTTGTACCGGCAACGTTGTCTTCCTACTCACCGGTACGGGACTTGGTAGCTGAAAGCGAAATATAGGCAGGTTATTGCTTCCATTGAGAGCCCAAATGTGTTGTTCCCACTGCTGAATGCCGTTATGACCATATAGCTGACCACATATATCATCTAAGTTGTCTGAATTCCCAAGTTCTTGTGAAACATTTCTTTGACTTGAGTCTCCCAGGAGGGACTGGCCGTTGTATACGGAGTACCTTACTACGATAGTACCGCTTGCTGCATCAACAATATTTCCTATTATTCCTCCGGAATTTGAGCCTGTATGTTTGCCCGATGCATACGTATTTGTAATATTTACATCGCCGGTGGCTTGACCAGCTTCCCCTCCGGTGCCATATCCGGTAATGCCTCCTGCGAAGTTCCCATTGATTTTCCCTCGGCTATAACAGTTCAAGATTCGCACTTGTCCACACTTTTCTGCTGCGTGAGGTCCAACAATGCCACCACCTCCCAATGATATTTTTCCAGTACTGAAACATTCTTGAATATCGACAAATCCGTGCTGCCCCGTGTCTGCACCAGTAATTCCACCCCCTGAAGCAATCTCTCCTGTGGAATAGGACTGCCTTATATACACTTTGGCTTTCAAACCAGCAGCAAAGCCGCATATACCCCCCCCAAGGCCCCCTTGAATTATTCCGGTAGAGTAACATCTTTGGATAGTAACTACTCCCCCCTTTACACCTATGTAATCTCCCGTGATACCACCTGCGAGCCCACCAATTATCCTTCCTGTCGAATAGGAACTCAAAATCTTGATTTCCCCTCCATGGGAACCACACTTCCTACCACATATTCCACCACCCCGAGAAGCAATTGCCCCTGTTGAGCTACATGAAGCGATGATAAAGTACTTCTGCACCTTTTGAACGATAAATCCACCACCATTTTCTGCAGTTTTCCCATTCTTGACATGGACACATCGAATCAATGGAGCTTCCCGGATCGATTTAATGCTACCATCGTTGACGATCTTGAATAACCCTTCGAAACGAGAAGCACCATACAGTTCAATGATATTTCCCTGCTTTTCATTATCACCATCAAACGTTTCATTCGCATGGAGAGAAATATGGGTTTCGTTCGAATATCCTTGGTCGCGCCAATTCAAAACACTACAGTTCATGACAAACAGGTGCGCCTGAGGAAAATAGTGAAAACAAGCCTCTCTTCCATGCAATATATTGTCTCTCAAGTCATTCGCTCCATTGGCGAACACGCCAAGAGTCAGTAACGACATTGCCAGAAGCAACAAGGCAGTCAGGAAACAGTGGACCATTGACTGCCTCCTCGCCCTGGTACATTTCCGCGACACAGCAAAGGAGGCTTCCCTTTCACAAGCTTGCGGCTGTAGACTAGTTGTACCGAGCCTGCCCTGCTCTGATGACAATACCGAGGAGCTATGGAGAAAACTTGTAGCTGCAGCCACTTCGGAGAGTGCGGTATTCACCCTGGTGACAAGTCTGTCCCATATATCAAGCATCATTACTACCAAGAATGTTTTCCCGATACACCACATTAACCGAAAAACTACACCATGCCTATGCATGTCCTTCACTCGACAACACATACGACCGGCATCATCGTATGATGAACAATGATCAATGGGCATGACTCCGGGCCGAGGCACGGCCACCGGAATGGCGGGTGGCTCAAAAGGAAAATCCAAAAGGGGAAAACATTGTCACAAAATTGCAGGAGCTCTAAGAGAACAAAAACAGCGGTTAGGGTTTGGTGTGAGAGGCCCGGTGTATGGGGTAAGGAATAGGGTATGTCACAGTGGCGGGGGAAGGGGAGGGGGTTATACTGTATACATATTTACCGGGCTGAATACATATGTCCCCAAGGGATGCACTGTACGCCGTCCGTACACGATGGTATTATATCCGCAGAATATAATGCGAGGCTGGCTCTTAAGTGTATAAGGAGCGCCTCTTAAATAGTTGCTATAATAAATCCGCCTCACCATGGCAGAAAAACTCGGACGTGTCAGCGCACCAGGTACTATAACTGGGCATGCAGGCCAAGCCATCATCTATAATCATCGTTCTCCTGTATATCCGACAGAATCATCAATTAACACGTGCGTTGATTTTCTTTAGAGCAGAGGAGTTTATGGCTGGATTGTCTCCGAAAGAGAACTTGGGACCCCCTTCCACTTTTTTGACTGGTGTGTGGAAGTTGGATGGATTAATATTCTCCACATATTCGTCAGTCCCAACAGAAACCGGCGAGTCGCGAACACTTTTAGCATAAGTGGCTTCCAAATCGTTCTCTTCATCTTCCCGAGGTCTCTTCGAGCATGGTTTCATCCTCAAGGCATTCTCTGCAGCACTACTGAGAGCAAGCAACCCAGAATTTGGCCCGTACTCCGCGTTGTTGGCATTAAGGTCTAGGTGAATGTCGACATTGTTATAGTAGTGCTGATATTCGCCACCTGCCTTGTCTTCCACTCGAGAGACGAGTAAATTGACTGGTCCACATCGCATTAGCTGTTTCTTTGTCGATTGACCGCCCAGTTCCGTTGGGATACTGTCGAGTGTCGTCCTGGGGAGACGCAATAGAAGTGCAGAAACACCTCCCCGTTCCAAAGCACCCACGATCCGCCCTTTGAAAATATGTAAGAAACCTCTAGTTAATCCCAAAAATTCTTTATTATACAAAGAAATGATATTTTCTCCATGACTCAACGTCTCCGTCCCATCATCATTCTTGACTTTGAGTGTCAAATTGTAAATGGTTGACGATGCCTGCGGCCCCGTCCCCGCAAAACGCTCATAGCCTTTGACTACATCGGCAAACGCAATACGGTAATTCAATAATTTGCATGTACCATACACACAACAAAGCACCAGCTGATCGATGGTTCTTGGAGCGGCAGCGAAATCACTTCTGCTCTCAATATCCAGGAAATCGCAAAATACTTGTACGTTGCTGATGCAGTGCATGAAGACGGTCCAAACAACTGAGCCAACATCAAGCTTCCTCAGCCCGTAAACGTGAGGATGATCCTCAGGAACTCGCGAAGGGAGGTTCAAAGTGTCAACGAGGAACTCCACGCGACCTGCTCCTAACCTACTAACTTTCTTTAGCAAGAGTCCCACAGATGCAGGGACTCTACGACAAATGTCAGTAAATTGATTTAGTATAGCGCCCGCAGTTGAAATTTCCCGGCTCTCACGACCTTTCATATACTGCTTCAACGGTGGAAATATTTTTTGCTTACTATACTGGAAGACATAGCGCTCCATCAATTGCTCCTCCACCCACGCAATATGTCGCCGTACTGTGACCGGAATGAAAAAATCTGCGCGTTGTACAGGCTCCGCAGCTTTCCAGAGCTCGAAGAATTCAACATCAAAAATCGCCCGAAGCTCCGGTAGGTCATGTAAGTGCACACAGTATGCATACGATAGCGCATCGAAGCAGAGGCAAAACAGGCTCGCCAGAAACTTTTGGTTATGGAACAAGTCTGGCATTGCGTCCCTCTCTTCCGCAACGTGGTGCGCTTCGTAAACGACGACAGGAAGAAGCAAGTAGTATAATTTTGTTGTAGTATCCAATACCATTTTTGCAGCAGATTGCTTCACTGTTAAGTGCGTAGACGCTCGAGAAACGTTTGTCATCAATTTGTCGGACGTGCGGTTAAGGATAGATACGGTAGATGGACGGCGGAAGTCTCTTGATGCGTCCGGGCGTATCCGGTAATAGTCGCATACTCGTCTACTCAAGTTGTTTATCTCCTCGGCCACCCGGTCGCCCCAAAACCTTACTTTTGAATCCCGTTCAGCCTGCGACAATGGTTCACAAAAAGTAGAGGCCCAACTATCAACCAAGTAGCCCAGCGCCTCCGAAAACTCGTTCAAAGCTTGCGTTTGATCTGTCAATGCAACATTTGCCGCCCAGTTTAGATTTTCCATCGAGTCAGAGTTCATACGATCTTCAGAGTACTCCGGTTGACCGTCATCCACGTTATGTCGTAGAGAGGTCGTCCGACAGGAATGATAAGGAGAGGCAGTGTTAGCCCATAACCAGCCCGATGTCCCACTTCTCGAGTATGAGCCACTCCTTGCTTTCTTAGAAGCCGCTGTTAGATAGGTACGTTTCGATCTACGTTTCTTCTTACGCTTAGAAGGAGAATGACCCGCGGAAGCCTGTAACACCTGCAACTCGCCTTCACAGTTCGATAGCTGCGCCATGGTATCAACACTAGTGACGTTTAAGAGATTCTGGGGGAAGACTCCGCAGAGCCATATATCAAGCTTTTGAATGTTTGAACTACTCGTATATACTTGCAGACGATCTGCCGTTGGAGTCTCTTCCTGTTTAGTCAGCACTAGTGCGCCCTTGTATTCTTTAATTGATCCGTCAACACAACCGTCTTTGACCAAACGACACTGCTTATCAAAAAACTGTCTTAAAATTTGATCAAGGTCACCCTGTTCAACAGAGGGGCCGCCAAGGGAAACGCCAAGGGCCTCCAGATTTCCAAATATTCCAGAATAATGAAGGCGGGGGTCCCCCATCACACCGTGTTCGGCCACCAAGAAAGCAACAGCGGCGAACAGTAGACGGGCCGAGAATATTATATCGTATTTGGCATTAAACAATTCTGTTGACAAAAATAATGGGTATTATGCAGGGGACAAAATTTAGTGGAATCTAGGAAACAGGAACCGTACCTTGGATCACCAGGAAATATTTCCAACACAACGAAACGGTAAACATTTCTTTGCATTTGAGGGTATGCAATGTGGTCACTAATTTCTTGAATAGCACACTGGACACTAGCAGGCATTGCTTCCAGCCCTTGACTTCATCGTCAGAAATCTCCCGTTTGTTTTCCTTGTTGAGGAATGCGACTGACTCTTGAAATACTTGCATCAGCCAGAACAATTCATTCGCACTGCGGGGGTACAATCCAGGGAAAATCATGATAAAAGGAGGCTATTTTTACAACCTGACACTACTGGAGGTAACTCAGCGACGAACTAAAAGAAGAAAGTCGGACAGGAACTTACTTCGTTTTCGTTATTTTCAAAAGGGAGCTGGTGAAGTTGTCTTTTGCTTTTTCAGCAGATTTCTTCTCCGCGAAAACCGACATGATGGATATCACTTGCAAGATATTGATTTTTACCTTCCTCTGCAAAAGAAATTCGGGGAAAAGTAGTACAAGATGCTTAATAACGTGCCTCAACCCTGTGGGCGCGCGGGAAAGGTCGAGTGAAGTTGACTTCTTACCCTATGATGCTCACAAAGGACGCCATAATTCTCTTTAGCCTTTATCTTGTCGTCCTCCACTAGGTTCATTTGATTGCATATTTCGTCAAAATCCAAGGGCGCGCTGCCATACGCCTTTGTATCGCTGGTAGAGGAAGACTTCTCCCCAAACTCAGCAGGAATTCCAATGGCTGCCTGAAAATTCGTGGCCATTTTTCCCTTTTTGCAACCTTCACTTGGACACACCAACCCTCACAGCAGGAAGTATAAACCCCTTTTCCTTTGATAGCGTGGAAATAACAGAGGCAAATGGAGCTAAACCATCCTATACCAGCAAAAAGTCGTCCTTCAATTCTCTTTGAAGTCAATCCTTCAAGAAAAACCCAGCGCCTTTTACGTTTTATACACTGATAGAATTGTTCCAATGACCATATACAATGTTATAGCATATGTTCTTCTTCCATATGATCCAATTTTTAGGATCTATCAATCAACCGAGACGGGTATAAAGAGGCGAAAGGAATCCCCTTGTTTCCCGCGGCTTGAAGAAACTCAAGTTGAAGCAGAGCGCGCGTGGAAGCCACCGAAGCAGGAAACCACGTAAGGTTGAAGAGAAGTGACCCTTTGCTAATTTGGGACGAACGAGGAGAGTTTGAATGCGAATGTGTACAGGAATAGACGCGTCATATGTACGGAACTGCATGGGATGGAAATCAACAAAAATTACCCTCGATAGCTGTATGAGAACCAGGAGAAAGACAGAGTTTCTCGTGCACGCAAGCTGCAGTCTTCATGAATTATTATGAGTGATACTTCCAACAGCGGCTTGCCATCGCCCGATGCAAGAAGCGCCAAGTAGTTTGTGATGACAACAGCGTGAAATGACTTCCACTTCAATGCAGCCACAAGGTTTAAGCTGACTCCCAGAGTTTTATGCACTATAATAAGACGGTATACATCCATCAGGATGTGTTTGTTAGTGTAGCTGTACCTGATGTATTCTCACTATCTTGTAGTAGTATCATAATGACGGAAGAGGAAGCAGAGCCTTGCTACGACTTAACACCGTCGAGGTGGCTCGCCTGGGAAGGCGATACGGTGGTGGTGTATCAAGGCGTGACAGAATTAACCCAAGTGACTCTGAAGAAGGGCGAGTTTTTGCGTGGGCGGTTCGGAGAGTTCCTCCACGATGAGTTCATTGGGAGACCGTTTGGAACCAAGGTAGGCGCGCACGACTACCGACAGCGCGGTGGAAGCTGAAATACATGTACTTCGTTCCCTTTGCAGATCTTTTCTCGACAAGGAAGTGGATGGGTGTATTTTTTCGCCCTTACACCAGAATTATGGACGGCTTCATTAGAGCATCGGACGCAAATTTTGTACACCCCCGACATCTCTATGGTCACGTTCTGCCTCGACATTACACCGGGGAGTGTTGTGATTGAAAGTGGAACAGGAACGGGATCCCTCTCACATGCTATAATAAGAGCGGTCCAGCCACACGGGCACCTCTATACCTATGAGTTCAATAAGCACAGAGCAGATGCAGTGAGGTAAGTTGTGAATGGTACCGCAGCGTAGCTTTCTTTCCACGGCTTCTGTTGCCGCCTACAGAGAGGAGTTCGTACGTAACCGAGTGAGTGGATGTGTAACAGTGGAGCATAGAGACGTCTGCTCCGACGGGTTTGACAGCCGTCTGGAAAAGTGCGCCGATGCTGTTTTCTTAGATTTACCAAAACCGTGGGATGCTCTCCCTCATGCGACGAAGGCGTTGAAAAGTTCCGGCCGAATTTGCCTGTTTTCTCCTTGCATTGAGCAGGTCCAACAAAACTGCAGATCGTTGGAAGAATATGGGTTTCAATCAATACAGACGATGGAAACACTAGTGAAGTCATATTCGGTATTATTGGACTCAAAATCTGCAAAATCTCCCATCACATTATTCAGTAGAGGGGAAAACGAAGACCGCACTATCGAAACGCACGGAAACAACAAACGCCAGCGAGATACTTCCAATGAAGCGACCGATATTCAACCAACATCTACGAAACGGGCGGTCCGACGAAGGAACAAGAAAGGTCAGGCATACATTCAGACAGTTAACGAAGGCGGTGCAGGCTCCGAGGCTGCACATGCACCCTATCAGCTGAAAGGACTAAGGCCCGATCAGCCTTCAGCCACACAACTTGTTGGGAAGGACCGTGGTCCTCGCGAGGCATTGCCCAAACAAAATCCCGTCGAAGAGGAAACACTAACCTTGCAGCATTCTCCACTCTTGCGTGGGCACACAGGTTATCTGACGTTTGCAGTGTGGCGGTAGTGTGTATGAGCGAGCGAGATACTTCAGATGATCCAACCCTTTGAATTGAAGTTCAGTTTAAGACTCGTTTTGTGATATCTTAGGGAAGAAACATTGGAGAATAAAGCTGGCCCACGGTGTGAGGGCGAACCTGTAATACCCCCTTCTTAGCTCTTCAGGAATGCCCGGAATTCTGCGTTACTCTTCGGTTTTGCAGAACCAGTTGCTTCGTTGGTACCTGAATTGCTCTCTCCACCTTCACCAGTAGTTTCGGCTGATGTTGACACTGTTGGTTTTGATTTTTTCTGATATGACAGACCTCTAGGCAGCAGGCTTGTGGTGGAGAGTCTTGATTTCGGATGTTGATGCGTGGATCTCTTTCCAGTGAGCATTTGGGACTTCTTGGAGACTACTTTAGCTCCTTTCTTGGCAGGGGTAACACTGATTGTGCTTTCATCACTAAGAACAGCACCGGAGCGCCGTTGCGCTGCCTTAATTACCTCTGTATCATCGGAGCCAGATTGTTTGAACTCTATCAAGGCATACCCCTTTTTCTCTTCTGTCTTTTTGTCAATAGGTAGCCAAACTCGCTGCACGCCTTCTCCGAGTTCGTCAAACAATGTCTTTAATTCACCTTCAGTCGTTGATGACTTCAAGTTGCCCACGAAGATAGTCCATGGTTCGTGTGAACCTTTACTGACATCTTCATCAACGTGCCTTTCTGAAGCATGAGCAAATCGGGAAACATGTATCTTACGCGACTTCAGACGCGTTCCATCAGCCTGTAGAGATGGCTGGACTGAGTTCTCATCCTTAAATCTAATATAAGCAAATCCTCGAGAATTACCATGAGCATCGCGAACAAGAGATACCTCAGCGACATCGCCGTACTGTTGAAAGAGTTCAGTCAACTGTTGTTCTCCCACGTGAAAGTCTAAGTTCTTAACAAATACGGCATTATCGTGAGTAAAGGAAGACACAGACGGTTCATTTGCCTGATGCAAGCCCGAATTCGAGGGCTTACCATCGCTGTGCTCCTTATTATCAGTTTGTTCATCTGACGGATCACCCACATTGGTTTTGTCCCGTTTGTCCTGGCTTGCTACCGGGGCTCCTCTTTCAGACGACGGCGCCTTTCCTGGATGCTTCCCTTCTTTCGCAGTTTTACGCTGCTTTTTCTGAGAGTTTTGCTGCCCATCTAAATCGTTACCCTTTCTCTTGCGTGGTTCCTTTCGTTTTGCCGTCTTTGCTTGCTTTCTTGCTGCTTCCTCTGTGGCTTTGCCCCTCCAATTTCGGCATTGCTTTTTGGCGTACCTTAGCGAAGAAATGGTGCCAATTTCGTTTTCGAGAGATTCCCAATAATAACAAAGCTGCTCGATGGAATTACCGTCGTTCGAAACGGCCTTCAAGCCTTGCTCCAGTAATTGTCGACAGCGGCTTATATCATTCCTCCACCGTGCAGARTTTACCGCCTCTACATAGCCGTCGACACGTTGCGGCTGCTCAGCCAGCAATGTGTCCCACACCCGGTCTGACTCCGTCCCTGATTGTATTAACTCGTTTTCGGTTATCGCTATCTTCCTCATAAGGGCGTAAAAAGCGTCCGACACTGGCCCAAACTTCTGTCGGCAGTACTGTTGTAAACGACTGGCAGTCTTCCGAAAAACGGCTGGCGCTGTGTTTTGCTCCTGAGCCTGAAGCAGGTATCGGCGATAAGCGTTCAGCCACGCTTGCCATATATAAAAAAGCGCAGTCGGATCTCCATAGAGCTCCCCAAAGATGTTTTGAGCTACCTGCGCGGAGGTGTCAATGTCAACTAGTGTCTCCGACTTAGAGGTGCTATCCAACATTGCCTTCCGGGATGTCCCCGAATGATCACCGAAAAACCCGAATGCAAGTTCATCTCCGTGATTCAACTCAATGGCTTCTAAGTATCCAACCCAAAATTGTGGATCAGACAAGCAAAACCGAACTGCTCTTCGATAAAATGACACTTGGGAGGACGGATCAGTAACATTCTCATTAACCCACTCCGCGTACAATCTCCAAAGACTGTAGTCTCCATAACACGAGGAAACAACACGGTCGAAGATATTCTGCAGCTGAAGCGGATCCGTTTCTGCTTTTATAAGGACCATATACGCCTCTTTTATCTCGCTTTTTAGTTCTTCGTGTTGGCTCGTCGACTGATCAAATCCTAATTGGCTCAGTTCCTCTTCTTTCTGCTGGATAAATTTCTCTAGGTCTTCCCTCGTCCTCCCTTGTTCGTCAAGCTTCTCTTTCCACCGTTTTCCGCTCTCCTTAGCTGATATTTGCAACTGCCTGACCTGGTCATTCCGAGATGTGCAAAAGCTCTCATTCGTCTCCGATTCCTCTTTCCATGCTGAAAACATTTGCTGAATGGTATCTATGTCTGCAGAAGGTATTTGCAACCAGCGCTGAAACAAGCGCAGGATCTTCTCTTGAACCAGATACTCTTCGTCTTCTCCTTCTTCGTCTTCTTGTTCCTCGCGAAGAAATTGCAAATACTCCATCCAGATAGTCTTGCCATAAATTGGGTGACGTCCCACAGCATGAATTGCTTTCTCATAAGACCTCTCTCGCTCAAAGCTGATCTTCTCGTCATCACCAACGAACACATCATCAGCCACTTCTTTGACGTATCGTACATGGCCAGCCCACAGGGGTATTGAGTAGATATCTTCCGCAGCACGCGTTATAAGTTCCCAGGCTCTATTATATGTCACTTTGTTGTGTTGGGAGACGCTATCCCGTTCATCTTCAAGCCATTCCAGCCATTGGTCTGCAGTGACAGAGCGATACTAGAGTGAAATACGCGCCGATCAAAAAACAACTAAGACACAGGTATCTACGGGGACATGAGGTCGTCATATATACCATACATACCTTCTGTAAGTGGTAATCGAGTTGAATATTCTTCTCTCGTACTGTCTAAACTCTTCCTCAGTTCCTCTTCGGTGATCGGGGGTAAACTCTCGGTTTCATTGATTTCTTTCGCCTGGCGGAATTTCCCCAATAGCCCCCTTAAACACGATAGACGCTTCGTATAAACGGACCCATCAAACTGATTAAGACGGTTTTGGAGCTGCAAGGCCGTCTCTTTCACACCCTCATAGAGCGATTCCATCTCATCGGTTGAGACCATTTCCAACGAATAGCACTTCTTTACTGGCGTATATTCCTGTAGGCATCGAAGAATCCACAAGGAATCAACCCCAAATATCCCTTTTAGCCTCCCATAGAGGGGCGTATCACGAGCTCGATCTGGAACCTTCACAATCGTTTCACAACACGACAAACTTTTCTGAGCTTCAACTTCAACCATAGAGCACGCGCCTGGTACACCTCTCTAAAATTAGTTTAGGCGAAGAAGGTGTCCATTGAAAGGTATAGAGAGTTCGAAAATTCTGAACTTTAGTCACATTAGAAAGCGTTATCATGTCGTCTGCTAGCGAAGCGATAGATGCGGCAATTAAAGCCGCCGCAAAGGCTACCAACTGCACCAAGGTGCTGTGTGTCTCCCAGCCTCAGCAGGATTTTGTAAGGCCTCAAGACCACCCTGATCTCGAGATAGAAGCCTTGGATACCGAACAAGCAGGTATGTATCCATATTTGGTTGGGTGTTTGATATTATGGCAGCAAATCGAATTTTTTCGAACGTTTTTTGTTCTGCAGCGTCATTGCTCAAAGACACGGAGGCGAAATATGCAGCTATTGTATCGAACGTCAACCTTGCAGCAGCAGCTCGGTTTACGTAAGTATTTGCCTGCTTGACATGAACTGAACTGAACCAAGGTTGCATTGGAAACCAAGATTCGTATGATACAGCCATGATGGAATGCTGAGTCTAGTCAACAAGGCTCTTGTTGCCAATGGGAAGTACATTCATTACGAAGGTTTTGCTAGCGCTGAAGGCGATGGTTCCCGTTCTGCGCGTTCCAGGGAAGATGTAGAACTGGAGCTGCTCATGGCCGGTTTAACAGTTGATAAACAGAGCGGTGGACCGAACACAATTGTCTCGGGAAAGCCTGGCTACGATGTTACGCAGACGTCAGAGTTACCTACAGCAGCGAAGAGCAAGAACGACTCCAAGAAAGTATGGGCATCACTGGTTCAAGAGGACGTCAACAACACCGATGATGACTTAGAAGATGAAGATAATCTCTTGGACGAGAATGAACAGCTGCAATCCGCTTCCAACGCTGCTGGCGGCTGTGAAACAAAACCACGTGCTTGTGCAAATTGCACGTGTGGCCGAGCTGCAGAAGAAGCCAAAGCAGAACAACGCAAAATGACTAAAGAGGAATTGCTTCAGCAGTCATCTTCTTGCGGCAAATGCTATAAGGGGGATGCCTTTCGATGTGCAAGTTGCCCATTCAAAGGCCAACCTGCCTTCAAGCCAGGAATGGGAGAACAAGTTCTTCTGGACCTGTCGATGGACGATACATCTGGGCCTGTGTTGACTGAATAATTGCGCACGTGTTAGTGGTTGTCGTTTGGAAAAAGAATCTTACTATTGTGCGATATCAGTGAGCTTCATACGCTGCGTAGCCGTGTCTGCGCCATTTGAGCATTCATTCCTTGTTTGCACGCAATAGCGACAAATTCAACTTATGAAATTTGCGAACTGAATCGAGAACTGTGTCTTGTACCGCCGTCCCCCTTTTCTCTGCACTTCCCACTGATGGGTGTTGTAATTCCGCTCCTTTAACAACTTTCTGCGCTCTCGAATTTCACTTGGTAGGACAGGCAACGAACGTTTTCTTTAGAAGTTTGAGGGAGCAAATTGCTATTGTGTCTGCTGGGTCCAACTGTCACAGTATTGCACCCGGGAGGCGAAGGTACAACCCTCCCGCAGTAAAGCCACACATTACCTTATAGCTCCAGTGAAGTAGACGAAAAGTTTGTTAGCTTCATTGCTGACACAATCCAATGAGCTCATCCACGTCCATAGCTAAGGAGCAAAGGAAGACCACATTTCACGCGTATCGTTAATGCGTTCTTCGAAGGAGTTGCCAGCTTCTTTACGGCTGTAGGGGAAGAGGGCAGCTAGTAGAGGCTGTCAAAACTCCAGTGTTCTCGGTGATCGTTGGAAGGGCTCCTGCACATACATGTCTTCTCCCACGAGTATATAGGGCATTTATTTAGTGTATTTTAGTTTTTCACTGGGAAATCACGTACGATGTCGTCGTCGTCCAAATCTGAGCAGCAACCGCAGCAGAATGCTTCTGGAGGCACCAAGAAGCCTGCCAAAACCGTGCCTCCTTACATCAAGAGTACGTGTATCAGTCATGATAGGAATCCATCCATGTGGCTTGATTATTCACATTGCTCCTTGGCTGATACTGCAGTGGTAGCTGGAATGGTAGGAGGCGTAGCCGAAGCGTGCTGTCTCCAACCCTTAGATGTGGCCAAAACGAGATTACAATTGGATAGAACTGCACATTATAGAGGCCTCATGCATTGTACCAAGACCATTGCCAAGGAGGAAGGGATCAAGGCTCTGTACAAAGGTCTCTCACCGTTCGTCACTCATTTAACACTCAAATACGCCTTAAGATTCGGATCGTTTGGATGGTTCAAAAAAGTACTGCATAAGGCGACGGGGGCTCAAGAAGGAACTGTAAACTTTACGGTACGTCGTGGGAGAGAGTCGAATAACAGTCTTTGGTCGTAAATGTCTAGCTCGTTTCACTAACTATGTATACAGGCTGGGTTGCTATCGGGAATGACAGAAGCAGTTATTATTGTAACTCCCTTCGAGGTCGTCAAGACACGCTTGCAGCAGCAGCGAGGGTTCAAGGAGATCCGTTACAAAGGTCCCGTGCACTGCGCGCTCACCATGATTAAAGAAGAAAAAGTTACTTCACTGTGGAACGGATGTGTCCCAACAATGCTCCGCCAAGGGACTAATCAGGCGTTCAATTTCATGGGCTATGCATTCTTACAAAGACACGTCTTCGGCAAAGTTGATGGAGATGCTAAAGCACAGGCACCATGGAAACCGTTCCTTGTAGGGCTTATTGCCAGTACAATTGGCCCTCTAATGAATTGTCCTCTTGATGTTTGTAAGACTCGTTTGATGGCTCAAGACAACCGCGGAGAACGGTATTATAAAGGCTGGATAGACTGTGGTAAGAAAGTAGCCAAGGAGGAAGGTGTCACAGCTCTCTGGAAAGGAATTGGTCCTCGACTGGCACGTTTAGCTCCGGGACAAGCTATCACATGGACTGTGGTAAGCAACGTCCAAACATGGTTCGAGAAGAGAATCAACATGTGAGATGCACGGATTCCAAGGTTTCCTCAACAGATGTCGTCTGTCCAGCTCTCAGGCAAACGGGTTCCCTTTCTTAGTCGAAGGTTGAGCAAACGGATTGCCTTTCTTCGAAGCTGGCGGTGGCGGCGGAGAACGCGTTGTGCTTCCGTTTTCTCTACCAGTAGTACTCTCTCCTTCACTATCTACCACGTCTCCTGCCGTCGATTTGCTCTTAGACTTAATCAAGTTTCCTAGCCCATTCTCTTCTAAAATCAACCGTAGCCGCTTCACTTCCTTAACAAGCTTCCTTTTATGAGACTTTAACTCTTTGATCTCTTCGGAAGCACTGGTGTCTTCCTGTTGCTCGCGCAACATCTGTTCTTTGTTTTCGTAGGCTTCTCGGTAATGATCCCTCTGCTGTATGGCCTCATTTAGTTCACTGTCGCGATTTCGTAATTGAAATTTAAGTCGGGACACTTCGGCCTTCAGCTGCGCGACAGTATCGTCCGCCTTAGCCTCAGAAACTTGAGCCCGGATTTCCTTCTCGAATTGGGAGTTAAGTTCCTCCAATTGGTTCTTATATGATGCAGCCTGGGATCGAGATTCAGAAAGTGCTTTTTCCGTTTCTTTAAGTTTATTGTCTAATAGTTTGAGAACCTGCCGATCGCTCTTCGTCTGCTCCTTTGCACTGTCAGCTTCTTCTTTGGCCTTTGCTGCTTTTGCCTCTGCTTCATCTCGCTGCTCTACAAGGTACTTCTTTACTTGGTCGACTGTCTTCAATTTCTGATCCAGATCTTCGATTTGTGCTCTTGCTTTTGCCAATTCAGAGTCCAACTGTCGCATATGTGCGAGCCACCTTGACGCCTCCTTTGCGTCAATGCCTTGATTCCTGGACACGCCGAAGAGCCCACTACCAGACTTCTTCTTCAGTGCTGCCATAGGGGTTTGTTGTTGTTGCTGTTGGTGATGATGTTCATGTTCACCACTATGCACACTGGCGGACTCTTCTGTATCCCGACTGTGCCGTGATCTGTTGGCTCCACGGGGTGAACTCGCCGGTCCCTGAGGAGTGAGAATGCGCCTCTGGGAGCTGGATTGCACATTTTCTAAAGCCAGACCGGATCCAAGGCCACCTTGAGGAGAAGGAGACGGAGTTCCATGATACCTTGATGTGTCCTGGCCTCTAGCAAATCTAACACCCTGAAGATGACACGATATCGATGGTCATTATCTAACACTACAGGGTATACCGGAACCGTGACTGACTTACCTTGGGGAAATGTTTACCAATAATTGCATCTAATCTCGAATACATGCACGAGCTAGTCGACGCTAACGCTACCCATCCAGGTTTATGCAGAAATTTCAATATATGTACCACTACTTTTGCGGGAAGATGGAACCAATGCTGTTCTCCTGAGGGACGCTGTTGGCGTATCCTTCGCGCCTGAACTTCCAGTTGATGATTTTGGTCCTTCACTTGGCGATTTAAGTTCTGTACGGTCTCATGCTGTTGCAACACTCTTTGCCGCAGTTGCTCGGCCACTTCTTCTAACCTGTACGAACGCGGAATCGAAAGGGGATTTCTTACATGTTTTTGGATTCCATACAATATACGCAATGCAATGCATCCGCTTACTTTTTCTTGATCTCGATTTCACGTGCTGCGCACCATAGCTGGCTTTCTAGTTCGAATCTGAGTTGCTCTGACCCTTTTACAAATTTCGCGTATTGTAGCTGTAAATCGGAATGTTTCTGTCGAAGATCCCGGACCGAGTCCTTGAGGGAACTCGACGTCAAGGAATGCTGATCCAACTCCTGCTGCAGTGCTTTCTTTTCAGCGTCATGGGCGACATCCAGCACTAGTTCGCGCACCATAGAGTAGGTCTCCACGCGCCGAACAGCCTGGCGTGCTTGATACGCCACGGGCTCCATGGTAAAAGCTCGAAGAAACACAAGGGAAAGGGGCCGAAAAATGACGTGTCCTGTATGGTCTCCTACTCCATGGGGGTTGGTTCAGGTTACACAGGTAGGCAACAAGGGAAAACAGAGTCAAAAAAAAAATCGACAATACGCACGCTTGCATCGTGGCTGGGGCATAGGGAACTCTCGCCGCTACTTCCGCAGTGAGAATACGGTTGAAATTGAAGGACACCCCTTCCCACCACGATGGAGGTGTGCAATTTACCCTATGTAAGAAGCCAAAGCTGGTAAATTTGCTGGTCGTATTCATTGGACGGTAAAATAAAGTGCGTGTGTTTGTGTGTTCATAACGAGGGGAGGGGGAAACAGGAATGCTATACGCCAAGTTTTAGCGGCAGCGGCGACAGCTACATGAGAATCCATACCTACCTTCCAACTCCTCTTTCCTCTCCTCTTTCGAGGCGTCTGGATTCACATAGGATATTGTCAAGGGTTCATCTTTGCGTATAAAGCGGTCAGTCGTGAAGATAAACCTGGATCCTCGTTCCCCTTTGGTCCGCGCATCGACGTTCGGATCACACGAGTGATTGAAAAAGGTGCCCGCTCGTGGAAGTGCCATTGTGTGCGTTTTCGAGCCAGCAGTCTTCGGAAGACAAGATGCAGGCTCGACAACCATGACATTTTGGAGAATAATTGTGTAGAGTTGCAGAAAGCATCGGAAACTGAAAAGGGGGTGTCCTCCGAATTGAGAAGTCAAGAGTTGAGCTTGTTCTTTCGTTAAAGGAGGGTCATCATATTCAGTTTCCTCTGGAATATGCATTGCTGAATCATAAGTCTCTAATGCATTGATGATAGACTCGTAGGTGTTCTGAAATGCTGATCCGTTTAGGTGTCTTTCAGCTATGTTTGCCCTGTCGGACATACGGTCTCTTGCATAGGCAGAGAGTATTGGAATAGTGCGAAGCCAGTCCCGCTGCACATGACCAAATTTCTGTATATCTTCTTCATTACTGGTACTGTCCATTCGGACTGCTGGATCACTGAGGAGAACATTTTCGTCCGAATTGAGGAGACTATTTAAATTATGTTGGGCCATGTATCCAAGTAACTTGAAGGCCAAAACCGGGAATCGAGACGATATCGTGTAACCGTTCTTGCATGCATGCTCCACTAACTTACCCGTACCATTATGCCGCCCACACAGAACCTTGTGGTACGTCTTCCATGCTCGGAGTCGGCATTGGTTACTGCAGTATCGCGCGTGTCGACAGATACTGCAAGTCACCGATGTCCCCGCAGATTGAAATGAGCGCATACAAAAATCACAAAGCAGTCCGGGATACGTCGTGACCGACAAAAAAGGCACTTCGATATGCAATACCTGGTTTATGGGGACGTCACGAGCGGCCCTAAAATGTATTCCATTCTCTTCATCCATACTGAGCTTGATGTTCGCTGCTATGTGACAAAAATATCCTGTTGAACCGCTCTCTTCTTGGACGATGGCGAATCGATCTTCGAGGGGCATGTGAAGTTCCGGAGGCACAACAACACTCTGTGTATACATTTTTACCCATTCCTGACATACTTCTCTAGGCAGCACAGGTTTAGACTTTCGCAACGAGTCTTCCTTTTTCTTCCGTTTGGCACTCAGTTTGTAGTGGTCTACAAGCCCCTGACGTAGCACTGAGACCAGTGCCAGTACTGATTCCTTTGTTTCGACATCATCGGTATCCCAGTCTTTCGCCTGTTGGTACATTGTCTCCACGATTGGAGAAACATGAGGATATGCTTTTAAGATTTTCCCCTTCTTGTTGTTGAGTAGCTCGACAATTTCATCCAAGGGTTTCTTAACAAACTTGTAGGCTTCCTCGAAGACGGCGTATCGAGCGCTGTATAAGACCCCGTAGATTCCCGTCGATGCAATATCCAGTGCTTCCGAACAATTGTACAATGCGAGAGCCACTCGGCTGCAGCTAAGGTACGCAGGAATAAAGTTGCGGTTCAATGCAAAGCATCTCCGCGTGCAGTAATAGGCATCATACAAGGCCTGAATGGCCTTGGTCGTCTCGCGTTTCAGGTGTCCAGTTGTGGGGTCGACGAATTCATGGTAGACGATATGAGCTCGACGATTCAGCGCTCGAATGTCCTTGCCTTTCGTACCACATATGGCAGCCGTATAAAAGGCCCAGGCGGTATCAAAATCCTTGTCCGTATCCCACGCTAAATCAGCTTTCCCCCTCCATTCCGCTGTCTCAGGGGAATCCTTTTCGATGGTTTTTCTCACATCTTGAGCTTTCGAAGAGCTCAATACAGCCGACGCCACAGCGGAGGCATTCTCTGGGTTATCAATTCCGAAAGCATCAGCGAGCAATGCCGTACATCTGTGTATAATACGGAGAAATAAAGCTTTGGATTCCTCTGCTTCCAGAACCAGAGGAATTCATACCTTTCCAAGCTTTCATCGTCCAAATTGGTCAATGCACGGCCCGTTTGACTCCTGCTACCACTCGATGAACTCGCCATTTTGGATATCTGTGTTGGTATACCACTGACAACGACCGCAAATACGACAAATTGACACCTTCGGAGTCCTGGTTGTTGAAGTTGCGCAGTAGCCTAGGCGCTCGGCCTTCATACAGTACAATAGGGTGGATTGATTCTTCGGGAAAAGTTACGATGGTATAATATGTGTCCTTATGGTTTATTCAAACATTAAAAATGAAATGAAAAAGTGCCGGAAATAAGTGAAAATGGAGAGGAACTGATATCAAACACTTCGGGAAAGGGATGTACACCTCCATAATGAAACCTACACGATCTATAGAACTTGTCTATCACTACCACTACCACCTGGTCTACCACCACCTCTTCCTCCCCGATGGCCACCGCGGCCTCCGCCACCACTGGGACCCTTCTCGACTTTTAAACCGGGGGTGCCTCGAAGCCCCATTTTCCCCACAGTTTTGGCTTGGATAGAAGGTGTTTCAGATAGCCCAATCAATTTAGCAAAATTCGCAGCCTGCCGAACTAGTTCTTCTTTGGACCAACCGGTTATCTTGGAGGAAGAATTGTACAACCCGAGCCAAGCAATGTACGCCTTGGACGCGGAATCCTTAAGCTCCCGGTTGCGTTCCAAAGAAGCGATGGCGTTGTTCACTTGGCGTTCCACTTCGGCTCCTTGGGTAAAGTCGATCTTTGATTCAAGTGGCTTCTCAGGAAGCATATCGCTTAATGATTTTTGTACCTTCTGCTCGAAAGGCGCCAGAATCAACATGCCTTTTCCACCTGCTCCAGCACGAGCGGTTCGACCAAGTCTATGAATGTACTGTTCACGAGTCGTTTGCCCCACTTGAAGCACAGCTGTTACCCCGGGATAATCAACACCACGCGCAGATACGTCACTTGAGAAAAGAATGAGCCCTCCGCTAGACGTCCGAAACTCCTCGGCTACCTTCGTACGCTTCGCTTGGCTCATCCGTGAGTGAATTTGTAGCACTCCTTTTACTCCCGCCGCTTCAAAAAGGTCAGCCACGAATCCACAGTGACGGGCGGTTGCGAAGAAAACCATAACCTGGAAGAAATTTTCAACCAACCAGTGATCAAGCAATTTCAACAATGCAGCATACTACCACAGCTCGCTCACTCACCTTATAATTCGGCACCTTCATTTGACAACCAATATACCTGGCCACGGTGGACAGCTGGTCTTCCATAGGCACCACAATCCAGTTCTGTTGGACGTGGTCATGGACTTCATTGTCATCACCGACACAATTTACAAATTTGTGAGTCTTCTGAGTGAATGCTAAATGAACGACTTCATGGAGTTGCTCGGGAACTGTCGCGGAAAAAAGCAAGGTTTGACGTTTTGAGGGCAGATAACTCAGAATGGCTTTGATATCAGGCTGAAAGCCCATGTCCAGCATCCTGTCAGCTTCGTCCAAGACAAGAACAGAGAGTCCACCACCAGGGGCGTTTTGGAGAAACTTTTCTTTAAAACCGGGTGTGCTTTCTAGATGATCTTTACATCTTCCTGGTGTCGCCACTACAATGTCTGCTCCAGCATTGAGTCGTTTCCTGTCACCTCCAATGTTAGTCCCGCCGACTACACAAACAACATTTAGACGTCTATGTTTACTAGTTAGCTTCAGGGCCTCATCGCATATTTGCTGAGCCAATTCCCTTGTAGGTGCTACGACCAAGCAACCGATTCCCTTCCTGTCCGTAACCTTGCATAACTTTTCAACTACCGGGATCAAGAACGCAAGAGTCTTACCGGTTCCTGTTTTCGCCTTGGCGAGCACATCAGCTGCCACATTGCAAAGTTCATAGCAGTTACGTTCGCTCGATGCATATCGAAAACGTGAACCCAGTACTTACCTCCAGTCAATGCAATCGGCAACGCTGCTTCTTGCACTGCTGTCATTGATGCATATCCAAACACATCTCGAAGCGCCTCGTTTGTGGGAGCTGAGAGTTTCAGGTAACTAAACAGTCCCTTGGTCATAAACTGTTCCGGTACAGAATGGGCGCTTTGTTTTCCGTTTGTAACAGACGGTGGGGCTGCGTCGGTCACTTTGGTGGGTGTTGAAGAATATCCCGTTCCATGATCTGGCGCAGCTGCAGGTGGATTGGCTCCGCGGCCATCAGCAGGAGGCACTCTTGCATTCTTCGGGGCTTTGCGGGTCAGGGTGTCCAATGTAGTAAGCTGGCGGGTGCTTGTATCAAGCACTGATTTGACGGCATTTACAGCACCATCGGGTCCTTTCTGATGCTTGGGACGCTTCAAGAATGTCTCACATTGGGCCTTGACGCTTTGCAATGACTCGGAAATTTGTCCCAAGTGGGAAATGGGATCCAGAGAAGCTGAATCCATACTGTCTTTATCTATCTATCTATCGACAAATGAACACCCCAGGAAAACTAGTACTCATCAAAACACGGTCCTATTATCACTGTAATACAACCGCCAAAAACACCAGGAGAGTCACTGAAGTTGAAGTCTCCATCCAGAAAAGTTGGCAGCGTGCGGAAAATGAACTGCAACATTTGTTTGTCGCTTTGCTTTTATCTAGTCAGAGGCATAAAGACATTTCAAGCCCTTTTTCGCCATGGTATTGTGCCTCATTAAAGATATTTTCACCATGAATGCACTCTTTGTTCACAATATTTACGATAAAGGTTAATGGAACGGGCACATAGGTCGTCGATCAAGTGATATCCCCCTAAAACAAACTCGTGCGAGAATCTTTTTCTTGAAAAAGGAAGCCATTGCACGGATAAACGCGCCGAATTAGTTGGATCATCTACAGTATCGGCTCATTGCGCGGCGGAGATTCGGCAACTCGGTTGACTGCCTCGCACACTCGGGCACACACACGCAGAAACCTGTTGGACTTGCTGAGAATCGCTGGCAAGGCGAAAAGCCCAAGTTACAGCTGGGATACATGGAATTCGTGTCTGGACCTGCACATAACTGGTACAGCTTCGGTCCGGTCTCTCCCAGTGGATAAAGGAGAGCAAGTTGCCCACGGATAGCTGTCGGTTGCGTCCAAGAGGGGAGCGTGGCACTCGAGACTTTTTGGCACTGCCTACCTAGGAAACCAGATAGAAGCGATGTCTTCCGAAGCGTGGAACTGTGCGAAATGCACTTTCACGAACGATCCCTCTGACGAGCACTGCGCAATGTGCGAAAATCCTCGGGACGACGAGACTACTCCGTTTCCCAGCGGTGAAGATACCAGCATCCCCGTAGCGTTTTCTCCCAATCGCGATTCAAACATGTACCATGGTAATGAATCCAGGATAATGACGTCTCAGTCAGACTCCGATGAGTCTGCTACCGAATACAATATGCACAAAGAGTCGGATAACTCCCCTGGAAAACAAGAAAGGAGACCTCCACCCCCTGGATACAGCGAGCGTAAACGGTCTTCTAGTAACGAAGCTATATTCAATGACCACGAGACAAGTGATGTAGAAAGTGGTGCGCAACGGCAAGTTCTATACGGTGAGGAAGAAGGAGATCAAGATCAAGGTGACCCGTGGGTTGCAGCTCAAGTGAAATTTACTCAGGTTCAGGAAGAGCTCCTATGCCGCGAATACTTGTTCTTCGAGGTAAGAAATGTGACGCTCCATTTATTTATTTTTTTAAATGTACTTTTACGTGGACCCATTTCTATTCATATGCAGCCAGCCGATGAGGCGTTTGAGGCAATGGCAACCTACTACGATCGGGAAGAAACCTTCGACTTTGCCGATGCTGTGTTACTTAAGGCCGTCCGGATCTTAGTGAAGCAGTCCCGGCAGCAAGCAAGATTTCGTCAGCATACAGCGAATGCATTAGGACACGCGACCATGTTCACAAGCAGACGCCTTCAGATCGGCGATGTCACATTCATTAGTACTCTGTCGATAATTTTGAATCCGAAGTATCCTTTCTGGCAAGACACAGTACGTGGACTATGGCTCTCGATCCTGAGACAGTACATGCAATGTTGTTCGTTACAGGTCATCTATACTTCCTCGCCAAATACGTACTATTTTGAGACGCTGCGCACATTCGTGTGTGAAGGACTGCCTCCTTTGTGCAGTATCGCGGCTAAATATGTTGAACAGAATATTTGGCCGGGTTCTACGTTTGCTGAGGAACTGTTCGAAGTTTTCAATTGCGTACGTAGTCTCTCTGATTTGGTGTGTTTTATTTGAGTTCTAGACGTCAGGTGCCTACAGTTGTTGATAGTTTTGAAAAACTATGATGAAGAAGTCTCTTGTTTGAGGACGGAGTACTTCGACCATGGATACCTTACACGGTTGATGCGTGATCTCCTCGTCATATGCGCGGAACTGAGCGAGGATCGGTTGAAGTCCGAAGATCCTGTAAGTTCTAAACAAGCTGTGTAGCTGCACGTAACTTTCCATTGGTTTTTTTTTTTTTTTTTCTTTGGATTACCCAGAAAACGCTTGTGAGCCTCACCGAACAAGTACTGAAGGAAAAGGCTATTAGTTTGGAGTTTTTTGATCGCTTTAAAATGTCTCTTGTCAAACGTATGCTTTTGTGTCAGAACCTCGCAAAGCGTTTGTGGGCTCTGGATGAATTGAACCATCTCTCAAAGAACATAATTGTTAGTTGTTCAGACATGTCTTCCTCGGAGCTTCAATGAAAATGCCATTTGGGTCGTTTTCCGCTGCAGAATAATGCTGCCTCACTATCCGAGGAAGATGTAATCAAAGGCATATCAGATCTGAAGGAGTGGCTGGAGGGCTCTACCATATCTATAATAGAGGAATTGGTCGGTCCTAAAATGCATGCCCAGTTAGTAGAAAGGAGCCTACCGTTGATTAGACGGTTCGCATATCATAACGCAATTGCCCATCACGAGTTGAGAACGGTGTGGGACGCAGTTCTTAGAACCTATCATGGTACGGCTTCCGAGAGCGCTTCCTTACAAAGACTTTTCGTTACTATCATTGAATCCGGGAAGGACGATGTAGTCACCGAAGGCTTCCGTTTATTGGAAGGGAGTCTGAACGGGTACTACAAGGAGAGTGTCTCCTCTCTGGCAAAATTATTTGACAGTGTCCGTTTTTCAGGGCCTCACATTCCTAACAATGACGAACATTTGATTCATGTTAGGCTGGCGGATCTCTGTTGGAGTGTCCTTGTTCACAATGAAGCTCCTTCCCCAATGAATTTGAGGAACAAGGAGGTGGATACTAAAGCGAAGGGTATTGGAGGGAATGAACAGAAAAATGTGGACACGTGTATGGATCTGTTGGTTCGGGTAATCGGCTCGCTAGCTTCAGAACATCGATGGTTCTGCATGGAGGAAGCTGCTAGCGATATGAACATAACGCTACTTGAACCGTTCATGCAGATTATTCACCGATGTTGCCAGATGTTTCAATCCTCATGTAGGGATTCCTATAAAGTTGTTCGATGTTTGTTCTTGTTGGAGAGCAGTCTCAAGTCAATGCAATGCCAATGCATTGCATTGACGGAAGGATGGCTCAAACCATCCGCAGTGTTGCTTCCTACAGAACAAAAGGGTGGCCTCCCGTTATTTCCCGGGGATCAAGGCTATAATGTTGACCGTGACTTCGTCCTTGCGGAATATAGGAGCCTGTATAATGTCGATACAATTGACGAAAATTTGTTTGCTAGGCTGTTGTCTGAGGTTGAAAGGCGTACCAAACTTTTTCAGTGCTTGATGGACGAAATGGAATCATATGTCCGCGAGAGAAGCCAGGTGGATGTATGCTTTTTGCGTCCGCGTCTTGGATTTCTTTATACTCTAATGCGCCACTGTAGTGATCTCACTTTCGGCAGTGAAAAGACAATTAGACTTTGGCAAGAAGGTCTTTCTAAAACGTGGAGATCGAAACTCTGCTTCTGGGAATGGGTGGGACACATGTGTGGCCAAACAATCTTGGATCCCACTTCAGTGAATGCTCGGCATGTCATGGACGTTCCTGAATCGGAAATAGAACAGTTTGAGAGAATTCAAAGTGAGGCGGTTAGAGGCTTCCTATCGGATAACGATGTTGCGGCAAGTGATAAACTCCCTATGGCTAACAATAGTAGAGAGAATGTGAGCATTGACGGCACTACTGTGGATTCCATTTGTGATGCCGTCACAGAGAATGGTCCAGGACAACTTCCTTCCCCTGCTAAAAGCAGTGCGCATACAGGTTTCGGAATCGAGACCGACCACTTTTTTTCCTGTACTTTAGAAAGCTCGATCGGAACAATACAATCTATGAAGAACGTACTTGAAGAGAGAGACAGCACATGCACATGTGAGAATTGCCGAACTGCTAGGTGTAAATTATCTCACTGGTGGGCTGGAAACAGCAGTGGTAACGAGGGCAGCGCAGGTGCAGACAGATACCTTCTAGTGTTTCACCGGCATTTGATGAATAGAGAAAAGCGTGTACAAACTCTTTTTTCAGAAAATTGCGGCGAGATATGTGAGAAGCCCCATACTGCGATAGTCAAAACAAGGAAAGAATGCCTCTTTTGTAGGGAAAGCCTGCGGAATCTTTTGGGATACTATTTTTCTCCTGATAGCTTTCAATCTCCAACTGTGTTCACAATGCAGCAATTCCTGGTGTATCGAACGATCTTTTTTTGGCTAAACATTTGTACTAAGAATTTCCGGCTTTCATCAGTTCGGTTCGTGAGCAGAGTATGTCGTAGCAAGGAAGACCTGAACGATTCTGCGATGTTTGATATTCAATCCCCTTCACGGTCACCGAACAAGAGTAACAAGGACTATGACGCCCCCGATGCTGATGAAGGGACACTTTCCAGTGACATGGAGGAAGAACAGGATGCTGAACTCCGACTAGTCCGTGCAGGAACAGCACCTCTTCTTGAAACCTCTGACTGTATTACATTTAATTTGCATCTTAATGTAGATCACTGTGACCAGTTAGAGGGATACAGCGCTCTATTGATGTTTGCTATCCGTGCTTCTCCCTCAATATCGGTTCTTGCCGGCCAAATCATGGTATCCCTTCACCTTTGCTGCGAACGGCAGCTCCTGGAGAATCAGCTAACTCGGGGCTACGCTTCTGAGGCCTGGCCTCAAAGTCACGCCTTAGTTGGCCAATTGTTGAGTCGAATCGAGGATGAGAGATCGTTTCATGAAACTGAAGAACTTAATGACGCTACGGGTTGGAGATGTGTGTACAACTGCGCCCGGATTGTGCATGTAGTCGAGCAATATGTAAAGGCCGTTGAATCTATGCAGCTTGACAATAAGCAGCGTGAAGCACTTTTGCAAACCCTGGAACAGTCTTCGAGGAGTACAGCGGAGACACTGAAGCTAATGTTGCAGAAGAGCTTTGCATCTCATTCTGAGAGGTGTGGTAGCTCGTCCCAGCTCTTCATCACAAACGGATTTGATAGTTCTTCAGGAAACAGCAAGGGGGTTTCCCCTGACGGGTTGGAGGAAATGCTATATATGATTGGAGTACTAGCGAGCTCCCGTGAAGGGCAAAATGCAGCCGCGAAAGTAGACCCATACCGGTGCGTTCTTAAAATGTTGTACAGCGATGTCACTCCGTGCACAGCGCTTTGCTTCATCACACCACCGCGTAATCCCGAGCGGTCCTTGGAAGAATCTATTCAAAATTTTCTCTTCAGCTTTCGTCATTGGCTGCCTCCGCTGGAATTAGAGCAGACGGCGTATGATCAATTGTTTTCCGTGTTGGAGCTTCGGCCTTCTTCCTCGTTCCACAATTGCTGCCGATTACAGCCCGACGCACTAGTTAAACCGGTATCTCAGCGAGTGTGGGCATTGCTGATGAGGTTGCAAACGTCTCCAGCGCTGGAAGAGGCAATGGAACACCCATCTGAGGTGGACTGGAAGTCACTGTTAGAAGGAAGTGGTTGGCGTACATTGTATGCCTTACAGGCCGTAGTTGGGCGACTGTATCAGTTCAGTGATAAGGGCGAAGAGAAGGATTCGTTATCACTATGTAAGACGAAGTCTACTATAGGTTGGCAAACTGATTTTATTCGCGCCCATGGCCTTCGTATCGTCATTTCGCAATTCCTGTCTCAGCTGACTTCCGATGTTGAGGAACAAGGTTCCATATTTTTAAGCAGCGCTATAGCTGAGACTGCACTACGGGTCATTAGGGCATGCGCAGCAAGTGCGAGAGACGACGATATCATTCTTGCCGTCAACGATGTTACTAACATATCTGCTTTATCTGTTGAAAGTGAAAACGAGTCTGACTGTGCTGTATGGTTTCTTTGCTCTACGATTTTGGACATGGTTCGAAAGAAAACCGACGTGCATCATGATGGCCGGAGAGGCCGCATCAAGCACCAGCGCTCTTCCCAGAACTTAAGCAGCCGCAGCCGGGCCGTTGCGTCTCAGGAGGCTTCGGAGGAACGAAGCAGTATTTGGCTTTTCATTCCGGATTCATTTAGGATTGTCAACAATTTTATAGCCCTCCGAGAGGATGAACAGAGCCCATTTCCCCAAAGCAAGCTCTCGGATATGTTGATTACAACATCCAGTACCAGAGAATCGCTGTTGCTTTGTCTCTTCTCTCCCGAATTGCGTCTTCGACGTACGGCAAACAAGCAGGTGTTTCACCAGGCTTCCGTGCGTTCAGTGTTGCAAACAGAAAATGGGTATTATTTTCTCGTATTGCCCCGTCTCATCGGGGAACAATTGCTAAAACTCGAGGAGGAAGGCATGCACCATGCAGAAGACGCTTTCAGCGTTCTTTGTGAATCTTTGCGTGATTGCTATCGAATCGTTATATCGAAAGAGGAACACTCAGCAGAGTTACGGCAACGTATAATGTTGAGTTATGGGAAGGGTCTCTTTTGCTTCCTATTCCTTGTCTTTATGAAGATTGCATCCTCGTCCGTCTCTAAGGAAACCCGCAGTATCTCGAAGATAGGTACTGCTGGCAGTGGCAACCATTCAACGAATAAGCGGCCTTTACTCTCTGAAAATACCACCAGAGACGGTATTGTCCATATCTTGAATAGCATGGCAGCTGTTTTCCAATTGGTGACTGATATACTGGCCTGCATGTCGGAGACTACAAGTCTCTTGGACTGTGAATTCAATGCTGATAATGCCTCCCGTCTCGGATTTATCGCTGAAAGCCCCCCGTGTCCAGATGATTCGTTTACAAAAGAGCTTGAAGGAATAATCCAGTTCGTTCGCACAAGCTCTTTATGGAAGCTATTGAAAACGGAGAGTGATGAAAGGATCGTCACTTATCGTGACGTCTTGAGCCGGTTTTCGTTGGATTTGGCCTTGCAGTTCACTCCTAGTGATTCGCACGCTTTCTATAGTGAGGACCTGCCTCTTTGTAAGAGTCATGCAGAACGCGCTGCAGGGTACGGATTTTTAAGAGTCGTACTTGCCGAAATCATGAGAATTGAAACTCAAGAACAAGATCGTGATTCAATAGTTGATGCCAGGTTGCCACTGGCCGAACGCATTGTTCATGTACTTAGGGAGCGTACTAAAAGCCATGGAGAACGGCATGATACTTCCTGGTCACACAGTTATTCTCGGCAGAGTAATGCTTCCGGTTACGTGGGGTTGCTGAACCTAGGATGTACATGTTACATTAACTCAGTGGTTCAGCAACTCTTCATGTGCCCCCCTTTCCGCGAGTTAGTGTTGTCGGCTAAGTTGGATCGGAAGGTGCCGACATTACCTCCAGAAGACACTAATGAGGATACTGACCCTGCCCAGTCACTCTACAAAGTTGATGTCGAGAACCTTTACGAGCCCCTTGCGACCGACAGTCAACGGGCATTGCGAAAAGACTGGGTTCGAAACCACACGCTCCTGCTAGAGCTTCAGCGTACTTTCTTGTGGTTGTCCGAAGCGTCGTCAAAAGCATACGACCCTACGCCTTTCTTGGAGACTTTAGATGTGCTTGGACTGCCGCATCCAGTGTTCCACCAAAATGACGCCTCTGAGTTGTGTGAAAAGCTCGTGGATGCACTAGAACAGCGTCTTGGAGGAACTAAACAGAGCCATGTCTTGCGACGTCTTTTCGGTGGCTCAATTGCTACAGAACGTGTACGAAAGTGCTGTGGCTTCACAACCAAATCTGAGAGTCCTTTTGTCTACTTGGAGCTTCCAGTGACTGGGCATCATTCTGTTGAGGAATCTTTGTCCTCTCAGTTTAAACCTGAAATGCTCACCGGGGACAATGGCTTGGATTGTGATAAATGCTCGAAGAAATCAGATGCAGAGATCAAGACTAGCGTCACAAAGTTACCGGAGCTATTGATCCTTCGTTTGAAGCGATTCGATTTGGACTACCAAACATTCCAGGTAGTTAAACTAAACGACCAGTGTGCTTTCCCTCACCGTTTGGATATCTCCGAATTTTACAGCGTTGAGTGCCCCGAGTATGCAAAGTACACCTTGAAGGGAGTTTTAGTGCACACAGGAAATGCTGACAGCGGTCACTACTACAGCTTTATTCGAGAACGAGAGTCAAATAAATGGTTCCGTTTCGAGGATCATAGCATTACGCCGTTCGACCCCCAAGACATTCCAACTGAATGCTTCGGTGGCACAGAGACTGTGAAAGTGGCTCATAAGACTATGAACTACTCAATTGAAGAAGAGCGGGAAGTAGAACGCAATGCACTGCTACTATTTTACGAAAAGGATGACTCGGCGCTAATGTGTCCTGACAACGTGGCCGAACCGCCAACTCAGTCTGAGGAGAAGGTGGAAGATGAGAAGTTTGAGCCAGCTCCGGTCGAATTCTGCTCAGCATCTGAGGCGCTGCAGCGAACACGCGAGGAAATAGCACTTGCAAATCAGTATAATTCGATCCAGTTCTATCGCTATGACCCACAATTTATGGCATTTCTGGGGTGCGTCAGTCGAGATGTGGTCAATCGGTTTGGCAAGATCACTGACCACGCTTTTAAAGGGGAGCATCTTGTTTTGAAAAGCAACCAACCACCCCTATTTCTTGAGAATTTAGGTTTAAAACTGACACGGTATTTCTTAGACGTGATCATGCGTTGTGCCCCGACAAAGTGCCAAACTACCGGGTTCCTTTCTCACGACTTTGACCCAATCTCTGTTGACCGCTGCACTAGTGACCGGCTATCTCCAACGGAGTCGCTTGCTCGATACACACAGTATGTTATTAGGCCCCTAAAAGCCACGTCCGCTGGGACGCTCTTTTCCGAGGGATTTATGCACCTTCTCTCGTCACATCCGATCATTGGGATGAACTATGCACGAAGTATTCTTCAGCCTCCCGTGGAAGCTGGATTAGACGGGGTAAACAGGCTTGAGTTAGACCTTGACGAAAGCTTGCTCCCAGTCAACGGTTTGCCACGTAAGCTAGAAGAGTTATTTCGGAAGTACGGTGACAGTTGTTTGTCGTGGATGTATAAACATCATACACCGGAAGGAGTCTCGAGACTTGCTGAATTGGATATCACGCAAGTGGCAGCCTTAGACACCCGAGGAGTGGATTCATGGTTTTTTGCCGGCTTCGTCTACTGCAACCAGTCGGAGAACCGGTCGATATTCAAAAACGTTGCCATATCGGGTATTCGCAGTGCGAGCCGTTCTCCCTATGAGTTTGATGTTGACGATTTTGTACCTGGAGTGGCTAGTCACGATAAGCAAACTGTTCGCATGCTAGATGAGCATGCTCTTGCAGCTGCAAGCTCCGCAAGTCGAAGAGACTGGTCCTGGGGCTATATGTCATTCTCACGGGACCTTGCCCGGTGGAAACATACCGTGAGACTCAACAGGTTCCTCGGTAATGACGCCGGTTATAACTTAATGAAGTGGGCAGACGACATTACTCATTCCAAGCTGTATAGTGACCACCAATCTTATGAGAGGGTCAGTGCTAGGCTTGTAGAAGTGGAGCATCACAAGGAGTATGTGAATGGCTTGCTATGCCATGCTCAGGAGACGCGTAAGCGGGTGGGCAATAGTGAAAGCAGCGTCGATGAAAATCGCCTTAGCATGATTCTCGAACGGCTTGAGGCTGAGCGGATGCACCTTCAAGCAAAATTCGGTGATATTCGTTTCAGGACCCGTGAGAAAGTGAGCTCATTGTTGCGCGCTTGGTACGAGGCCTGGAGGCAAGCTTCCGTCAGACCGGAATGCCCGGTGTCGAAGCTACTACTCGTATGGCTACAAACCGTAGATGGAGTGAGTGAGGTACGCCCTCAAATGAAGGAATTCTTTGAGTTTATGGTGTCTTTGAGTGAAAAAGACGAAGAAGAAAGCCATGTTGATGTTTCCCGAGAGCAAAAACTGTCAAGTTGGGATAAGGTTCGTGGTGAGCTTACTGAGGCCATTCTTGCTAATAATGGGTGCGAGCGTCTCTGGAACAACGATAGTCAGTCGCAGCTACTTGTGTCTCCTTCAAGTGTGGTATACGCTTTACTATTCTTCGATGATCTTCCCTTTGCATATCGACCCGAACGAGTGAGTACATTTTTCCAGTATGTTGCCTCAGCCGACATCGTATCTACGTTCTACGGTAAGGTTAATGTTAAATGGACCCCGGCTCTTTCTCTCCTGACAAAAGCTTCCGTTGCGTTTCCGCATCTACACGATGCATCGAGAATAAATTTGACTTCACTCGTGTTTCCCCATCTACCAGACGGCTCGAACGAGAAAGGACAAGAACTACATCGTCAGCGAGCATTCCTTAAGCATCTATCACCAGTAACATCAAGTAAGAATCATGATATTAGCGAATTCTTCTACAGTATAGCCCTGAATCCAACGCTATATCTTGCGCAATGCGTTTCGCTAGCCTACGAAGAATGGACCAAGCTCCCGGAGGCGGTTAGGGAGGATCCCTTCTTCAGAGCCATGACAAACGGGCACCTTCGGCAATTCGTTGCCCGTGTCAGGTCTTTGTGCTTCAACGCCAAAGCTAACGAAGATTACCCTGAAGTGTTCACTAATCTTCTCGGGAGGCTTCTGTATTCCTCAGCTTTTCCTGCTTCTTTACGACTAAGCACGCTCCGATTAATGTTATCTCGAAGCGAATTGGGAGGTGGGGGACTCTTAAGCTTAGACCAACCGTCAAGGTACAGAGGCATGGTACATCCACGGGAGGAATCCACTAACGCTGTCCGTACCATCTTGGAATTATTCGACGCAGCTCTCGTTCCTGTCCATGGCTTTAACACGGAATTGGCTATTGCCTTGGCGACTAACCTGTTGAATTATTACCGCGATCTAGGCACCCGTCTACAGGTGCATCCGGAAAACTTCCCGTTACAGTTCTTAGGCCCGACTTCGGATCTTGGAGAAGATGGGAACCCCGTGTTCGGCTTTCAATCTGATGTGACGAAAGCCCCAGAATGCTTCATTCCTGATTTCTTTTGCCGAGTAAGTGACTTAGGGAAGTATGGTAGCTGCTGGGACACCCTCTTGTACCAAGTATCTACAAGACCTCGACATGATTCTGTTAGCGACGTGGGGGGAACACTTTTAGCCCTGTGGGATCGTCATCGACATCGTGGTCAATTACCGCCAAGTTACTTACCAGCAGAACTATTGCACGAAGCGAATCTTCAGGGACTAAGGTCTGCTGTTGACAAGCTTCGTTTGGGGCTGTTTGCTAAGGCTGTTCTGTTGCACGAACTCAAAAACATTGTAGGACAAACAGGCGGCACCCCATCTGCGGTACGGCGCCGTCGACGCCATAGTGCGGGTATCATTGTGACCGGTGCAGGGACGAAAACCGTGAATGGCCATTATTATATGTCCGCCACATCTCCAGATCGGTCATACTACCGGTATCTTGGAGGATCAATGTTCGCTCTTAGTCTTAGTGGAGATGATGACGAAAGATTGTGGACTATTTCCAAGATTTCAGGGGGGAATAAGGAGTCTTCGAGGCGACAACACTACTACGTAATTTCTGAACGGGAAGAAGAGGGTGGTCATGCGTTTTCTGTTGAATGCGTTGAAGGGAAAGAGCCTGTTCCCTCAATTCGCACAATCAGCCCCAGGGAAGAATAAGTCTTTTTCATGATTAGCAAATGCATAAACTTCCTCCATTTGCAGCGCCTTTCGGTTGACATAGTCCCACTGGTCCCAACTGCCACTTATCGTTGCAATATACTATTTCATTCAGTCTCCGCTGCACTACACTGCACTTTGACACTTACGTGGTATCGCTTTGTTTGCTTTCCGAATCCCAATTTTTCAATCGTTTTCTTCGATCGTCTGTAGCTGGTACATGGATGTCCAAATTGGGTCTCCACGGAGCTCTCTGTTGGCGATGAAACACCATCTCCCACTTCACATCAGCAAAGAAGGGGTGTCCTTTAATCTCATCTCCGCCGTTCGCGCCTGTGAATGCGTGGCCTAGGGTGATGCCTATGTAGCAAGCAAAATAAGATAAAAGGGATATAGCTCACCAAGGCGGTCGGTCGGAGCTCTGTCTAGGAGTCCCTCCAAGAGAGAAGCAGCTTCTTCTGAAAATGAGGCATTGCTACGGAAGTCTAATGGCATTTGTCGAATGGCTCTGTCAATGCTACGATTCTTATCCGCATGATAACTAAGTGCGGCTCCGCTGCGGAATAGGCAAGAACCGGTGAGTAGCTCGTACAAGACACATCCAAATGACCACCAGTCTGCCGAGACGTAGTCGATGCTATCTTCACCTCCCTCGATCACCTCCGGTGCCCAGTCTGAAGAAATGACGTCAGTAGGAACCCGTCCACCAAGAGTTGCCGTGAAACACTAGCACTTACATCCACGAGTTCCGCACTTAGTGCGAGATGTTCTACTTTTCGACACTAATCCAAAGTCGACAAGCTTTAAATGACCGTCTTGATCGATCATTATATTCTGTGGCTTCAGATCCCTGTTCATGCGGGTGAAAATATGAGGTCTGCGAGAATATAGTAGTTTCTGCGACAAAACTTACCGGTAAACGAAACCCAAATCATGAAGTCTCATGATTGCGATGGCAAGCTCTGCGGAGTAGAATTTAGCGACACTCTCGGAAAATGGCCCATTTTTTTCCAAGGCACTGGAGAAGTCGCCTCCCACAACCGCATCTGCAAGTCAACTACACACCTCGCAGGACGTTCAGCTCCTGTGCTCGAGGCTCTCGTACCTAGTACCAAGAACAAATAATCCTTGGTTTGGAAAGCATAATGCAAATTTACCTGCATCAACAGATGGCGTAAAGTCTTAATAATTAGATGCAGATAATACAGTTGGCTTACAATAAACGGGCATTCCACTTTCCTGAGGAACGCCACCTCATTGTAGTGGGTTTCATTAAACCTTCTGGAACAGTCCCGGCTCGACGCTTTCGTAATTATCTTTACCGCGTACAGGAAACCACTATCTTTTTTCTTGCACGCTGAAAACCACGCCGTGTAACAGTTAAGGAAGAGTTCCTGTCACGTCGGTTACAGATCCCCTACCTTGTACCGTAGCGAAACCCCCTTGCCCGAGAGTTTTCAACAGCTGAAAATCATCCAAAGATGGGACTCTTTCCTCACGAGACTGTATTCGAATTGTTCCAATGTTTCATTGACGCCATTCGAGTGGAAATTGACGGCTTACCATAACATTGCAAAACTTCAGAAAGAGTTTGTGTTTCATGAACTGTTTTAGATGGCACTGCCGCATAACCCGTAGTATACACAACGCCGGCCGGCTAAGTTCATCCACAACGGGAAGCATGACGTCAGACACTGTATAGCCAGTACATGAACTGTATGTAGAACAACACGGGGATTTAGTATGAACAAGTTCTCACTTACGCAGCAATTTAAGAGACCTGATGTAAGGCGCATAGCCTATCGGAGTATCCTTTTCTTCACCAACAGTAACAACGCCGCTCGACAGCAGGTGTTCTAAGGCACTCTCTTTTTTCGGAGGATACACCTGGAAGATTTGCTTTATGCGGTCGACATCCTCTAAGTCTCGTTCAGGACAAAGGACGGTATTGTTTGTAAAACGTAAGCGCTTTGCAAACCAGTTGATCACTCTTAGGCTCCATGGAACGGCTGAATATACCTTACTGACTGCATGCTCAGGTTTTGCAGAAGCTGCAGTTGTCTCATTGGAATTTGCCCCCGATGGATTGGCTTCGACATCGTCCCATGCATAAGGGGAAGTCGAAGCAAAAGAGTTACTTCTTAAAATTCCACAAGCGTTCTCATAGCCCTCACTGTGACATGTGTCGTTAGATGCTTGATACTTTTCCCTCAAGGTCTTATGGTGGACAATTTGCATAGTCAAGGTTTCAAAACTCTGTATAAGTTGAAGCAAATACATCAGCTGTGATTTCTTAGAGTTCAGTGCTTGCTCTCACCTGGTAGAGAAGAACATCTTCTACAAGCACAAGAGGTTCTATTATGCCCTTCTCCCTCAAGAACAGCTTGAACTGCGGTGCAAAACGAGTGCAAATACATGAACTGAACAAGGAAATGTGGGGACGTTGCTGGCGTACGCAATAGTATCCAAATGGCTTTCTGAGGATACGATGGAAGAGCGCTTCAGGATCTTGCTTGAACTCCTCCTGGAACTGCCAAAACACCTTCTGAGCATCATGGCAAAGTGCATCAAAGGTATCAACTATTGGTTTGTGCTCGGGAGACCAAGAGAGAGCGGTTGTGAAGTAGTCAGCATTATCAATAGCGTCCTGAAGCCCATCCATTTCCACGTGGCTCACGGCTCATTCATCTCCATTCTCTCACTTCTCGTTGCTTTTAAGCAGGAGTGTGCCCCGTAGGCACTGCAACGTGCTACAATGCAACTCTCCCTCACTGTACTCTGAGTGGCCCTACAGGATCCCAATTGAAGCAGGCTAATTTAGTAACGAAGATATTGATAAAGGTAATGGGATTACGAGAGAACCTCCAGTGCGTCAAATTAGCAACGACGGTAAGGTTTGACTTAAGCTTTCCAGTGCCAACCGATGTCGTCAACCCAAAAACACCGCACCATGTTTTTTTGCGAGGTAATAATTTTGCGCTGGCTTCTTCGCCGGGTTTCCCGAGATCCGAGAAGAGATTTGCAACAATCTTTTGTTGTACTTTTCTCGTCTTGTGCGCGCGCTTTTTTGGGATCCTTTACAGTGTTCGCATTTCCGGAATTTGGTCTTTTTCGAAACAAAGTATATTTGACGCTGAGGGCATTTGTGTCACCCTTGTTGGAGTGCAGGACCTGAAGACTGCGCTGGAGAGGATCCGAAGCATTCGTGGTTTGTTACAGTTTGGCGCGCCAACTGAGACTTACGTTGGAAGGCAGGGTCGTCGTTAGTAGTCACACGCTTCTCCAGACGAGTCTGCATGGAGGACACCATACCCACGCAGTATTGACGGATCGTTTGTTGGAGCCGCCGCGTGGAAAAGGGTGCTGACTCGTGGAAGAGAAATAGTCCATGCTCAGACACTTCACCCAGTGGTTTTGCGACCCACGTCCAGACGAATCCTAAACTCCTGCCGAAACTCTGGTCAATACGCAGACTTTTCGATTCCCGTGGGCTATTCTGTTCAGTTCCTTTGAGAGCACGCAAAGTACGTACCGTCCCGATTGTGCAATATGAATCGACGTCCGTCCTCGGTGGCTCGTTCCACCAATGGAAGTGCTCTTGTCCGGAATACGCAAGCGAAAGCGGCGGCTATAAAGGACAATGCTAGTTGGAGGACTCCTTACACAAGGGTAAGTTCTTCACTAGTCGGTTTATACCGATAGTCTTGCGCTTTCAAAATTGCGAGCCCGGTAATGAGTTGCAGGCCGTGAAGAAGGTGCGCGACAGGATGAGGCAGTTAGGTGTTCAGCCTGTAGAGAATGCCGATACGCAGAACTTGGCCGCTAGCGGTCGGGGGCCATTCGGGGACGTGACCCCCGTGGGACTACCGAAAAGGAGTTTGGCTAAGGCTTCCGGAAGAGACGAACATTGCAATGGCTATCGAGAGCCAGAAGGCGTACCACCATTGCTGCAATATATCCCTCCTGAGAGAGACCAGTGGTTAACCCGAGAGGGTATCAGGAAACAGGTTTCTCGGCTTGGACTACAGTTGAATAATATGGAGGTATCTGCTTTATTTCGCTCTCTTGATTCTGAAGGACGAGGGAGAGTCTCTCTATCTGAGCTACAACAGCAACTAGCTCCCTTGTTCGGCCAAGTTAGAAATAGTAACACCCGGCCTGCTACAGCGGGCAGTCGTTTACAAAGTTATGCGCCGCCTCAGGGGACTTTCGAGAGTACACAGCGAGTGGCTCAACAGAATGTGCAACTCCCGGAAGCAAAGGATGCATCCTACTACAATGGAGATGAGCGAGGGACGCTCTCAGAGTTCCGTCGACGGCTTATAAGTAAACTCAAGTCTGCCCAATTAGGCCGCAGTAACCGACAGGAGCTTAATGCGACTGTGAGGGACGATCCCTTTATGCATACCAAAAGCTATGGGGATAAGTTCCATGAGCAGCAGCCCGAAGAAACGAAAGCGTGGGGAAGATATTCTCTTCATGACTTCAATAAGAACCGGGAGCTAGAAAGGCAGGCCCAGAAAAAGGAGCTTCAGACGACCCACTTTAATCCAGAAATTGTCAATGCGCTAGGGCTACAAGGAAACAAGGCTCCACCGGCTACCGGACGGCGTCCTCTTAGCGCTTCGAGTGCCTACAGGGACAAAAAAAGCAACAAAAATCCCTTTTGTTTGTCCTTCAGGGATTTCTGTGTGTACGTTCGACGGGAGCTGGGGCTTCGGCTAACTCCCATTGCGCTCCGCAAGCTCTACGCTAGTTTTGATCCATATGGAGAAGGCTTTGTCAACTTGCTGGACGCCTTGCCTGGTGATATCGTCCAGCATGCTCAGAGAGGTCGATCCTCAAGACCTCCCTTACAGGCCTGGTCGACAGGAAGTGGGGAAAGCTTTGAGAGGCAAATACAGAAAGAGAACGGGTCCCGTAGACCCTCCAGTGCGAGTTCTAGTATGAAGGAAAGGCGTGAGCGAAGGAGTCACAGCACAAATGGAGCAGACAGGTTTGAGGAATCCCCATCTCAGCAGCGTCTGGAAGACTCCAGCGAAGGTCGACGACGCGAAGAGGCTGAACAAAAGGAACAACAACGCCGCCCCTCCACACCGCAAACACAGTCCACTCAGCGAAGTGGCAACGAAACACAACCTGAACGACGCTTTTCTCAGGGAGGAGCTGAAAACGGCGATGGGCGATCACAACAGCACATGAGCTGGACACAACGGTACAACGAACTGTACAATCAGCCTTCGCAACGTGCTGAGGAACCATTCTCTTTCCGGCAGAAAGAAGACAAGCAGCAATGGAGGAGAACTCAGCATCGTGCGGATACTCAACCTGCCGGACTTGGTACAGCTCAACTAAATTCAACGTCTTCGGTTTCGTCTATGTGGGGGACCACGCCTAACGATAAAGCACACAGACAACGCGTTAGGAATATCTCAACTACGATTGCCAAGTTGTTTGATGAAGGAAAACTACCACAACCCCCAGCGACTCCAACAGGAGAGCAAGATATCAATACGGAGGATCCTAACGTACCCCCGAACATCAGACGTGCAGTTATGCATGAAGCTGCAAAACGCAGGCAAGCCCGAGAAGAGGCGTATGAAGAAGCGAAGAATCTTGACAGTATATTGAAACATCGCAATGAGGACTTTGAAAGGTATAAGCAGTCACACTTCGGAAATGTCGACATGAAGGACGCTACCAACCGTATACGCCAACAAGCACTCCGGTTTGAGGATCGAGTGCCACAGGAACAAGGTGAAACTGGACACGAAGATGAGAAAGACGAGCAGCAGGAAGCAGAGACTGCCTCGCATGCTTCGCGTCCTAACTCAGCCCAAAGCTCCATGTCGCGCCCCGCATCGAGGGATGAGGGACAAAGACGATGGATGGTGGTGTACGACTCGAATGGAAGACCCACGAAAAAGCGTGTGGACACCACTGACTTTACTAATCCAAAGCTCTTAGGAGCCTTCACGAACCCACCAAAGCATAGCAACCGGCCGAGCTCCGCACCTACTGGATGTCATCATCACCATCATAGTATCGGGAATACTATGAACAAAGCTGCTAACTTGTCTCGAACTCTGCAGATTCAAGGATTTGGTCTACAGAATGGACAAGAGGGGGCACAACAATACAAGCTGCCAGAACACACGCAGGTGAAGGGCCTCGAAACTGGGGACGTACGTGCTACTGAGTATCCTGAAGTACTGAGTTCTCATCATCAGCGAGCTTCAAGGCGACAACAAAACAAAAAGCAACAACAACTACGGGAGGAAGCCGAAAACAGGCTGAGGAATACCCACTCTGTCTTCCGCAACACGTTGCGGGAAGCTATGCGTACGGACCAGTCGGAAGCAAGTTCGTACGCCGTTAGTAGTGCCTCCGAAGAGCCATATACGGACATCCCACAAGCCCAAAGGCGTGTTAGGGTAGCAAAACATATGGGTAGAAAGCAATAAACACACCCTTAGTGTGTATTTTTCCGGATGCGAATGTGTACTTCTAAAGGAAGTCAGCGATCTTTACCGGGCGTCTCACTGCCTGCGTGAAGCCCTCTTGAAACTGGAAATACACAGGATACCTGCGCGCCAGAACAAATAGACAGCTTCGCAAAACTCTTCCAAGGGTACCTTGATAGGACTAATCATGACGTACCTATTTCTTGGTCGGGTACGATGTTGCGAGCGAGCTCGCTTTTGACCGCCAACCTTCGCCCACTTTCCGACAGAGACGTATTTGCCTGCTGGGGAATTCATGCTCTCTTCATTCTCGCTATCCCTCCGCGACTTCGTCTTCTTCCCTTGGGAAGGAGAAAAGAGGCTTCTGTCATTGGGTTGACTGGCTCCACTCTGACAAGATGTGTCGGTTTCCTCGTGTCTTTGTGCGCGCCCGCGCTGAATTTGTTGGATAACGTGGCTTGGAAGCGCACCCTCGCGTCTACCAGCGGGATTTTCGGTTTCAGAGGTGTCAGCCAATGCGTCACCCGCTGTGTGATCAGCCCTACGAATGTGATACAGTTTCACCTGTGGTGCGGATTGTGGTGGAGATAGTACGGGAACATAAGTTACCTGTTGACATAGCAATAGAAACCATACCTCGCGCGCGATCATTTGCCTAAGCACATCGTGCAATCTCTTCCGAGAATGGTGTGCGTAGGGATCATAATCCCCGAATTCGAGCAACTTATGCACCTCGCTGCGGGAGTACAACGCCAAAAGCAAATATAATAGAAACACTGCAGTGAACATCTAGAAGCGGACATACGGAGTTAGTTCGTAGAATCGATCACTCTGGCCTTGTTCCCCTTGGTTTCCTGCTCTACCCGAAAATGTGCAGCCATATGAAACCAACGTGTCGACTAGGGCCTGAGCTTGCTTCTTCTCGCGGCTGTTATATAAATTGAAACCAACTGGCCGTAGGGGTGGATTGACTAGTGACACAAAATATGGAATGAAGTCAATGACACAGCTTCTTGTGTCTGCCGAAGAAGTCGGTCCCATCCCTTGCAGCAAACTTCTCAATATTGACATCTTCTTTTCCTGCAGAGTGGAAAAGGCGCTCTGGGCTCGAGGATATTCCAGACGAAATTTCATATCCGATTTGCACAGTCTCGATAACGCTACTCCAACAGTGGGTACATAGCGGTACATCAAAAACTGTTGTTGTGCAGCTGCTCTTTCTACGCACTGTGTCCCATAACACATCCAGTCCGCGGATGCGACAGCTTGTTGTCTGCAACCCAGGGTAAAATGTTTTGCAATTACGCTCTTGTAACAGAGCGAGACAGAGTTGAACTTACAAGAAGGAGCCATGAGTACGACATTTCAAATAATTTTCATGCATACCATTAAGCATCAAACGACTGTCCATGGAGAGATTTTGGAGAAGTTGATGAAGCTCTGATGCGGGAGAAATCTTACTCCCAACTGTACGTTTCGACTTCGATTCGCTTCGTGAGCGGAAAAAGATCTTGTCCCAGGCATCGAACATTCCAGATTTAACATCCTTTTGACCAACTCGAAAGCGAGTAATGCTGTCTGCAGTAATGCGGGTCGCGTCACTCTTTTGCCTGCAGTCATCCTCAACAGAGTGAGACACCAAATAAACACAGCTAACTACCCACAATCTGTGGTACATACGTCATGAATTGCAGTGTGTGCAAACAGCTCCGAATATCTAAGTCAGTTTGCGTCGCTAATTCATATAGCCCATCCTCACTGACATTCATTTTTTCCTTCCGACAGATTTGCTTAAGCCTGTCTACGACGCTAGCCACGGGTGGACTGTAGAACTGGACAACTTGAGCTACCTGTCTCAACTCGCGCAACGCAGGAGAGTAGAGGTCATTACAGATACAAATAAGCGGTCTTGTCAGATGCTGAGGTTTTTTCTTTTTCTTCTTTTGATCCTTGTCGGCGTCCGTCTTTTCTGCAGCGGACTCGCTGCTGGGAGGGGCAGGAGTGGCTCGGATCATCTTCAGAAGCTCCTGGATTCCTCCCTGTGCACCACCTTCGATACCATCGACTTCATCGAGAATCAGAAGCACTGGCTTCTTCGATCCAAATATGGTATGCATCTGCATTGCGTCAATCAGACGATCATGAAGTTTCTTGCTGCTTCTGTCGTCACTAGCATTTATTTCCATTGGCTTATAGCCAGCTGCTTTGGCAGCAATGTGTGCCAAAGTAGTTTTTCCTGTACCAGGGGATCCGGCGAACAAAAGGACACGCGCGTTAGGATTCCATCCGTAAGGGAATGTAGAAACGTTGCTGCGAGTTGTACTCTCACTACCATTTTCATTACTGGATTTAGGAGGGTTTCTGCTTTGGTTAGACGGATTTATCTGTTTTGAGCCTTGTGCACCCGTTTTTTTCCCCGAGGAATCAAACAGCTGATGGAATTTAGAATTCGATTTGTTGGAGTTGGAACTGAATACTCTCTTGTCCCAAAGTTTAATCCATTTGAGGACACTACGATTGATTGTTTCGTCACTTAATAGGTGTAGATAGGAACTTGGAGCATACTTGTCGACCCACATTGCTCCGGAGGATTTTTTACTTCTGGTAGTCTGTTTTGTCTCTAATTCCCGTTTCCGCCGAGCAGCATTTTCCTCAACCTGCTTTTTCTTGATCCTTTCCAGCATATCGGTAATGCGCTCATCTAGCATTTCGCGTGGGGCCACATCTGAATCTTTGCTTTCAGAATCTTCAGCGGTCTCCTCGCTTCTTGCATATAGTAATTGCCCATCGGAGAGTTTTACAGATACCGATTCTTCGATACCCCATTCAGGCCGGTTCTTCAGCCATGGCTCTGGCAAGGTATTTTGCTCTGTTACCGTCTCGACCTCCAGCTCCTCTAGATCCCAATCATCCACGTTCTTCTTTTCAGTAGAGCTTGTCTGCACTGTTGTGTGCTCTACGTGGACTGTCTCCTTGGTCATCGTTACGTCCTGCCAATCAGCTTCACTGGAATACAAAGAAGTCGGAGCACATGACTTGCTTTGCATCACAACACGAGGTATATCTCCTGTACTTACCGTTCCCTGTGATTAGTCTCCGATTCAGCAATGTCATTGTCTGTTATGATAGCCATCTCCGTGTCTTCTTCCATTGCAGTCTCAAGTTCCTGTCGCTGTGAGTCGGCGCCTTTCCTTAAAGCCGGATCAATGTTTTCTTCTCCTTCCGGACTTGCCAGATCTGTGCGCAAAGTACTGCTGGGAGCTTTGGAGTGAGAACCGTCATTTTTTTCATGCTCTTTGCACCTTGACTCTAGAGGGCGCGCGTGAGGACTCGACTCCAGGCGTTGCTCTGGGTGTTGAGACTGAGACTGCGATACTCCTTCTTCTAGTTCGCGTCTAAGCCGCTCCATTTCCCCTTCCATATCTTCGTAATTGTGGCTCTGGGACAATTCATCGTCGATTTGATCCAACAAAGCGTCATCGTCGTCCCAGGTCCCATAATCGTCGATATCTGCGCGTTCATGTTTGAATCGGCTCTTCTCAGAAAGTCCAATATCTTGCTCCATGAAGTCTCCATGTCTCACACGCGCTTGCAGACGTGGGGTCTCTCCATTTTCTATTCCTTGGGGAGTCTCCTCGCCGTCAAATTCACTGAGAAAGTCGTTGTAGGAGTCCATTTTCCTGGCAATTTGTTTGAATTCACAGTCTCCAATTCAAATGCGAGCGTCAATTGGACATGCGTTTTACTGCTGTTTCCTTCTTGACAATGATATTCCGGCATCTGTATATTCATGATACGACATGTTCGCTTCATATACAAACAAAATTACAGGAAAAGAGTCCCTACAAAAGAGGATACACCGTGTATATTTCTGCTTTCCTAGACTGAAGCAAATGATTGTTTGGTTGCTATGATTTGAATTGTCGACGAAGCACTTGGTCTACCAAGTTAGGAAGCGTACTAGAAATCCTATGCAGAGAGCCTGAAATGCTCCAAAACCCAGGATTTATTCAGGTATACATTATCTGTTCTTAAAATCTACCTGGCTTTCGTGCTCGAATCCTGCGTTTAGCTTCGTACAGCCATCGTAGAAGTGGTACAACGCGAAGCAAATAATGGACTACGGACACACTGACGAACTTTTTGGCGTATTAGCACACCTTCATACACCGATTAGGCGATATGTGCGGTGTTGGCCCGTGCAGGTTCATTGGTGCCTGCTGTAGAATTCCATGGCCAAGGAACAGCTTCCTCATTCCTCGTCACTGGAGCTGGTCTCTCCCCATCCCGGCGCGGGCACCACCTTGGGGACCGATTTCTTTTTGGTAACCTCTTCTTTAGAATCAGTCGAAGTACTGGCGCTGCTTGGTCGTTGCTGGGCTGGCTCTCCGCTCTTTTCTTCGTGCACTGTATTTGGATATCCGTTCTCTCCCTCTTCCTCCTCTGCTTTGAGTTTGGCTAACCGTTCTTGGAGCCTTTTCTTCTTTTTCTGCCGAATTGCTGCTCTTCTTTCGGCTGCTTTCTTCGCTTCCTCTTGCGGACTGTATGCGTTTTTCGGGTTCTTGTCATCTGCAGCCTCCTCATCCCCTTCTTTCTTTTCAGCTTGTTCTTTCTCCATCGCAGCTACGTACTCAGCAGCCAATTTCTGCTGCTCAAGTTGCATCTGAAACGGTTCGTCTTCGAACTTGCTACGAATGAGCTGCTGACGGCTCTTGCACTCTGGTAGCGTCTTGCATGCTTTTCTTTTCATCTTTTCGAAGCGCTCCTTCTCTGTTTCATCTAACGTTTCCGGCCGCGCCAGTTTTCTTGCAGCCGCGTTCTTCCTCAAAAGATGGAGATGTCGCCGTCGTCGAAACAGAAGGAAAAGTATTCCAGCCACAAAAAACGAAATAAATGCCACACCGAAACCCATTCCAGGAAGAAGGTTGTCAATAAGATTATTTTGTCTGTCGATGTACGATTTCCAACTGGAGGCATCATCTTCGCTTACTTGCCTTTTCTCCTCCCTGATATAAAGCATTCCCAGGGTCGGTTGGAGGGTAGCATACCACCGACTTGGACCCCAGAACAGATACTCCGCATAACGAAACCGCCCCTCGACAGCTTGTCCGAAGCGAGGATCTATATCCAGGTAAGAATCAAGTTCTTCTGTATCGGGCTTTGCTTGACCCGTCCAATCGTAGTCCCGTAGCCGAGCTTGAGCACCACATCTATGAAGGTAAGGTTGAGAAATTTTCAACGGTATGTTGCTTCGTTTGTTATCAGCTTTGGTTGGTAGAGTGTGTAATGACCTTGTACAGCCAAACTCATCTATCTGGTCTGAATCGAATGACGGGAAGCCCTCGTCCATGCTAGTTAATTCATATCTCCACAATGTGAGTCCCCCGGGACCTGTCACTGTGTTGCCACTGAAGTCGAAACGAGCAGTCCGTTCAACTATTTTCTCCCAAACTTCTATAAACGGCGGAGGTTCTGACGTCTGCAGTTGTCTCTCTAGTCTCGGAGCAATTTGAAACCGCGTGTGGCTTCCACCTACAGAAGAAAGCTGGTCCCATAACTCGAGTTCCGATTTCCCGTTTCGTCGAACAAGTTGATCTCTCCGTGACGAGTCTTCAAGGCCTAATGTAACGGCGTCCCTAGCTATCTTGCTTCCCTTATCACGTTTCCATTTATCTACGTCATCGTCATTCGGGGGGCCTGCAGCTGGATACTGTTTGTCGAAAAGAAATTTGTATAGGTTGTCCGTTAGCCCTTCCTCAAGGAGCTTTTGAGGCGTAGTCTGCAAGAATGGACCAGAGAAACGCACGGTTTCCGAAACAACTGTTGACTTTGAAAGAGATGCGCGGAACACGAAGCGCCTGTTAAATATGTACTCTCGAGCTAAGATGTCAAACCACCAAGCCAAATCGAGGATCTGGAGGCAATGCATTTTTACTCCACGGAAGTTAATCTTCTCGCTATCATCAAGCTGCGGTCCGTTCCATCGTCCAAACTCTGCACATGCATCATTAGTTTGGTCGGCACTAAACTGACGAATGGCTGCATCATAATCCATTATCGCTTCTTCTTTCTTGGCGATAAACCGCGAGCGCTCCGTGCTACTACCAGTCCTTTGAATCCAATGCGTCATGTTTCTCTTACGAATCAGCGCATCCTCAAGCTTGATATAAGAATTAGATCTTCGAATACTGACATTCAGCGTACGAGCTGCTGCCCAAAAGTCACTGATAAGGTCCACTCTACCACCTCGCATTTCCTGATTTCCCCAAAACACGCGTGAAATTCGCTCTGCCCCTTCGATCTGAAGCGGTGCATGAGCCAACGGTTCACCACTAGTAAACGTCTCAAGGATAAACTTCATTTGCGTACTGTTAAATTTACTTTCGAAGTTGATCAATGGCGTGGTATCGCTGATAGCGCTTGGGTCCCCGGATTGATATCGACTTAGCGCACAAGAGGCCTCCAACGGCATAAGAGGAAGGCTATTCGTGGGGATTCCCTGGATAGCACGGGAATTTAGGAAGGGGTTATCGACAAAACTACCTCCCCAGTTTCTCCCAGATGCCACCCGAGGGCATTCATTTCTTGCAGTCATTCCGGCTGTTTCCAGCAGCTCGTTAATCGCTGCATCTTCTCGTTCCTCTTCGAGCTTGAAAAATACAAACCCAGTGACAACCCCGTTGCCCAACTGAGCTGGGAGCACGTGAGACCACTCGTTCTCATCAAGCAACCGGTGTGTCTGGCCTTCGATAGTATACTGCTCCTCATACAGCAGCTCGGCAATGGTAACCTCCATTTCGTGTGCTTGACTGGCGGTTACTGGTTGCCCCACTTTGAAGAATTCTGCAACCCATTTTATGAATTGCTCCAATTGTCCGATGGCAACAGTCTCCGTTACTTCAGTTCCCCATCGCGGATCATTTGCGCGAATAAGTGGTTCCCATTGATTGCGGTAGTAGTTTTCTATCACCGGGACGTTTAGCGAGTCGCTCTCTTCCCAAGCCAAAGCTGCTTCTACAATGCGCCCCCAGCCCTCAAAGCTGAAACACGATATACCCGCCGAGGGGTCCCAAATCACCTTGGCCACCTCGGGATGAATGGGATTTTCCCTTACGATCTGTCTAGTAGACGGGAACAGTACCATAAATCTGGTTTTTTCTGCAACTGGTGCATCGGCCTCCCGCCACCGTTCTATCATTTCATCCCTATCTCTTCCATACGTGCTTTCAATGTTCTCCAGCATTCTTTCCATCGCAAATGTTCCAATGAAACGCTTTATAAAAATCGGGCCTTCTACTTGAAACTCTTTTAGTGCTTGTGCCGCAAACATAGGCACTGCCCCATCCTCGAATTGGAGTACCTCTTCGTTTCTGCGGCAGTTGAGGACAACGGTGTAGCTATTAGCGAGCATTCAGGCAGACAGAAAACGGACCTTTTCATTATTCCCTCTATTTCCCGGAAAGCAGTGTTGGGGACTGTCATTTCGCGAGTTGCGTACTCACCGGATCTCACGAGTCGACCATCGCTATGCCTCCGGGCAGTCATTCGAGTTTTGAACTCTACGATATCATCAAAATCCTTCACCTGCACGTCCTCAAACTGTAGCAACGAGAGGACCTGCATGTTATCAGAAACTGACCTAGAGGTAAATGGCTACGTACATTTGTCGTTTCCGTATACGTGATTTTGTCCAGTACTTTAGGGACTGCTTTTTCGCCCCTAAACACACCCTCTAAGTTCTCGATAGATACCAGTTGGTAGTCGACTGCAGAGAATTTTGTAGTCAGGCTTAATTGGGCGAGGCGAATACCACTTACAACAACGTACCATCAATTTCAAGTTTGTTAGTCTCTTTAAATGCATCTGCTGTGGGAACGTCCCCTCGGTAGAATCGACTCTCTATAGTGTTCTGTGTGCTCACTTCCGTAGAAGTGGGCCCCGTGATCCCGATGAGGAAAAATACGGCGGCAATACCAAGGAAGATTGCAGCGAAAATCGCGTAAAACTTCCGTAAATTAAAATGCTTTTCCAGGAAATTTTCAATTGGAGAGAGACATCCAAAGATAAGGTTACCTGTTGAATGTGCACAGGAAGCAGCCGTGTCTTTCCAAGTCGGTACTTTCACCTGCGAACTCTTGTACACGTTCTCCGGTGCTACCTGCCCTGTCTTCCTTCTGTCCTGTAGCTTCTTCTTAGCCTGATTCACTTTTGACTTAGTAGGCGGTAGGTGTGGAGGCATCGTAATCCCAGGGGTCTAATGACGCATGCTCCCCGTGTCAACAACGTCCATACACCCCAGTGTTTAATGCTCAGATCCCTACACTCCTACAGCACTATTGTCAATGCGGAAATGTTTTCGACTCAATATGGTTCCTTCGATACATAATAATGACAGCATACAGTGAATGATAACGCCGCGGCAGCCGCCGTGCTGAATGGAGGTAAACCGTTGGGCCGGGAAGTCCTCGAGAACTTCAAGCGGGTTCTCGCTACGGGACTTCTGACAACGCGGAGTCACCTTCAGGAACCCATGGTATTGTGGAGCATGGTAGCACTACTGGGAGGGAGGAGTGAAGTGTATGTACTAAGTGTGAGGGATACGGCGAGGCAAGTGTCGTCGGACTTAGAGGTGGACAATGGAGTTTCACGGAAGTACCTGAAGATCGCTTGGAATTATGATTGGCGTCTTTTGTCAGACAAGAACTCTTGGTGCTTATAAGACGCCTTCATTGATACGAAGATACGCAAATGTTAGCCAGAAGTGGAGGGTCCCCGGAAAGAGGGCGTTTCGACAACATGCAAACCCTCTGTCCCTGAGGTTCACGAAGCCCATTGAGCCACTGCCGTGGGACGAGATTTACAGTTCTCCGAAGAAGCCATTCCATTTGGACATCGGGTACGTGTTGGGTTGGTGTGTTTTCTGGACTGGACCGTTGTTGTGAGCGGAACGAATTTCGCAGGTGTGCTAGTGGGGAGACTGTCTGCGAACTAGCTCTTCAAAACCCCGAGTGGAATTACCTCGGCGTTGATGTTCGCCAAACCGTGATTCAGAGTGCGAAAAGGAATAGGGAAAAGGTTCCCTACTCAAATGTGTACTTCTTGAACGCCAATTTACAGTATAATGCAAACAGCATTCTGGGTACATTGCCTGGTCCACTAAGTGTTGTAACAATGTTTCATCCGGATCCCTGGTTCAAGAAGAGACACAGGAAACGAAGGTATAGCGGCAAATTGTACAACTATTAGGCATTGCATGGAAGGAAAGACTATTCCTTTTTGGTTTGGTGCAGATTGATTACGGCAGAGTTTCTTAACCTCTTGTGTCATTACGTTTCGAGTGGAGCGAAGGTACACATTCAGACAGATGTACCGGAACTGTACGAAGATATATGTGATCAAATCTCCAAAGCCACATCGAAGCTGAAGCGGCATGAAGAACCGTCGAGGAACCCATTTGGTGTTCGGTACGCATATTGAGGTATTCTGCTGGCTCCTCTCCTTCTGACTTTCGTTGGTGGCTACACGCAGAACGCCGAGGGAAGAGTATTGTATTAACAAGGGGATGGACATTTACAGGGTGCTACTAGAGTATGAATAGCATTGGCTCTAGAGTCAGAAATTATTCGGGAGGATCCCAGCGTGTTTCGCCAGTGGTCGGGTTAAAGTAGTAGGTGCTCCCCGTGTTCTCATCAGTAACCGGTTGCCATGCAGATCCGTTCTCAGCAGCCTCCACAACGTCTTGTTTCCCCGCTATGGGTTGCATCGCCGAGTTGGTGGCAACTGTAAAGGCCGTCGGCAAATAGGATATTAGTTTTGCGAATATATCCTCGTACGAGTACAAGCACTTACATGCCGCTGCCTTGGAACCGATTTTTTCGGCTTTCCTCATCTGTATGAACTTTCGAGCTCTAGCAGCCAACTTTTCTTCCACAGTTTGCGGCTCTTCTGCCTGTTTTTTCTGATTTGCCATTGTTGTTCTCCTCCTTCGCGCGGCCTGCACCACAAGTTTCACAAAGATTTATTGTTGCCCCCTGAAGACTAGCCGTGCGGATACACGTACAGCTTGCGGCGACTCATCTCCATCTTCTATCGGTGTTTCTTCCTGTGCTCCTCCCTCTTCTTCTGTGGGCCATCCAGGTGGTGGATCCCTGTACAATTTGTGGAGCATAAAAACGGTGCTGCGTGCGGAGCGATCAATGTTCCAAGCGGGTGGCTAGCGTCCTTACCATTGTGTTACCTCCGTGACAGCATTATAATAAAATTTCGCCCCTGAATCTGGATCTATGGCCTCGGCCCAGTTTTCAAGGTTATCGGCCGCATCTACTTCTACATCTTCTGGAGCAGCCTCCTCGCCTTCAGGTTCTGGGCCCAACTCTTCCGGTCTCTCCCATTGCGTGACGCCCGTTTCCGGGTTGAAATAGAAATGCGCTCCACTATCTGGGTCCTCATGGACCTCCCATGGCGTGTCTTCCATGATATGTGTCAATCTGACGGCGTATCCTGATACAAAAACCCTTTATTTGAGTCCGAAAAAGCCACGTTTCTTTGCTGCACAAGACATCCACTGACGTCTGAGGCGCTCTATTCAGATCTTGTTTCGTCCCCACAGCAACCACACGCTGCGTAAATATATGCTATCTGTATACCACCAAAAAGCAGGGCGTGAATATGAAGTATACGGGCTGGGAGAAAGGGAAAAACGAAAGGACGTCTTTCTTAGTCCGTTGATTTGTTCTTTACCTTGTCCTGGATGAGAGACGCTCGTCCCTCTCAGTTCCTAGTTCCTCCTACAAGGTCAAAAAGGAGCAGTTTTCTATATGCCAAAACACTAATGGCCCATCTAGACAACCAGGATCGGATGGACTGGCAGTGGATAGGATATACCCGATGAATAAGGAGGTTGTGAAAAGATTGTCGTGTTCGAGCAGACCGCACCAACAGTTGTTGGCAACTTGTTGCGACAGGGACTCCCGAGGAAGTTTTTGATTATAGGCTCTAGAGGAGGACGTGTACGAAATCATTACTCGAAGTCAATGGATGTAAATGTATTGAAAACATCGCATCGGAGTGAAAATATTCGAAAGAATTTGTCTCCAGACCTTATCCAACTGCCAAGATTCTGAACTAAGAATCTCATTGGACGGAATTGTGCTCCTCAGATCCCGGAGCCAGTGCAACGCAAATTGATCGGCATGCGATTTCGAATATCTGCATAACTTCGACCGTGTTGCTAACAGCTTGCTGTACGTTCTCCGTCCGGCTGCGTCGGGCCCTGATTCTCCTGCCAGAGACTCCTGGTTCTTGGGGCTCTTTGTTTTGCCCTCTCAGCTCCCCTTGCAAGCAAAACATGTACACAGTATTTTTTTTTACTCCCCATGTAAATCTGCTCGGATTCCTTAAGCGTCTTTGTTTCACAGGATGTTACACTTCTTGGAACCTGGTTTGCCATGTACGACTGCAGAAAAGGTAGAATCTCCAGAAGAGCTAAACCAGCATGTCTGAATTGCACAGAGACAATCCATTCTTACATTCAACTCCTTCTTTTGATAACATGACATGTATCGGGGTAGGGTGCGCAAACGTCGGTAGATTGAATTCTGCACACCATCCTCACACATTAGCGACGGAACCACGTCAGGTGTTCAAAGTGTGAATGGTGTTCATCCATTCGACTGCCTACCTTTCAGTTTGCTTTCATCAGGGGATAAGCGTTTTCCCATGGAGACGAGTCGTACATCACCAGGTCCTCTTAGAGCCTTGTATTCATCGGGGGCATCTTCAAATGCCATTTTCTTCAAGTCCCCTATTTTGGTGGTGGCATTGACGGTATGGCTCCTCTTCTGGCGATTTTCATGGTTCGCATACTTGAACGATATATCTATTGTCATCGTAGTCATCTACTGTCTTCCTAGAAAGCTAGATACGTGTTATTCTCTTATGTTCCTTCCAGCGCCAATCTGGTTTCGCCGGATATCCCGTCGATATCTCGGTTTGCACTAGGGAGAAGGAAGTAAGAGCTCGTATCCAAGTCACCCACTATCCTCGCGTAGATGATGAGGGTCAAGGGTGATCTGGAAACAAACTGTCGTGTAAACAGCGTCAAAATCCATGAAGGACTCCAGCAGTGTTATCTTCCTGGGGCTTTTGCAAGCCTTAAAGTATTGTGCCTTCTACTGCTAGAAGGCTGATTTCCCATTTCTATGCACTATTAGACGCACAGGGAGGTATAATACTATCCCATTTAGTCAATACTTTGCGTACGACAGCGATAAGCAGAGTTTTATTTACTTCACCTACAACAAAACAATCATTTCGTCGACCCAGATACGGCATCTATCCGTATCGTGCTCGCCAATGACGAGTTTTCTGAAGCTTAGATACGAATGAAACGATTAATTTCCAGGTGATTGATGTTGTGCATAGAGGTCGTTTTTGTTGAATTGAGAACGAAATGACGGAGGAAGCGACTCCAGCTTGGGTTCCTCCCCAAGCCCAGGAACCCTCTGTATCAGGTCCTTCAGCTTTATTTGGCTCTTTCACCAAGAATATGGCTAAGATAGCGCCTCCAATCAAAGCCGTAGCTGCAGCCTCGTCGATTGGATCCGGGGAATCGTCCAATAAACGCCCACGGGTTCCGGAAAACAGTGACCAGCCACTCGCTTCCCAAGGAAATAAGGCTTCCAAAGCAGATACAGGACGTTCTTCGACTGAAGCAGTTTCGTTACATGATACAGTTCACTCCTCGTTCAACGCTACCAGTAATACTGTGAAATCCGGGAACGATTCACAAGGGCAGGAGTCCCAGGAAGGCAACACAAAGGAAACTCCAAGCTCCAGCAGTGGTGATGGTGAAGGCAATGCAGATTCTGCTGGAAATACCAGGAATACGGAGCAACATGATCCCAACACGGGTGGAAACACTGGCGAGGATGGAAATGATGGGGACAATAATGATAAGGACGATAATGGCAGTGGGGAGGAAAGTGGAAGCGAAGAGTCGGAAGAGGGCAATGTGGAGATTTCTTTGAATGAATTGAATAAGCAGCTTGTTTGTCCCTTATGTAACCACTATTTCCGTGATGCTCATACAGTGCCAGATTGCCTACATACATGTAAGTTCTTTGCAAAGGCGGATGTGTCATTGCCTGTTTACTGTCTCGGAGGAAACTTGCTGCAGTTTGTAAGATATGCATTGTCCATTATTGTGCCATCATCAACGCTGCTTGCCCACTGTGCGAAGTTCCAATTGGAGATCCCACGGCTATTGTCAAGTAGGTTTTGCGTAAGCCTTGTAGCTTAAAACCACTGCCAACAATCTACCGCTTTCTCAACCGCAGACCTGATACTGTGATTCAGGGATTGGTAGATACTGTTCTGGGTTCTGACTCAATGCAGCCACATGTTGGTTCGTATTCAGGAACGCAAGAGGAAAGCGAGAGCAAAGCGCCAAGCGCATCTGAGGCAAACGGGAACGAGGGCAAACTAAAAACCGAACCCACTAACACGGCAAAAGTAGGGACGATGAAGTCGCTGAGGGACTATGGACAAAAGCCCATGCAGTATATTTGTATGAAATTGGAACCTGCTGACAAGTCTTCCCCACAGCTCTCTAGGCCGTTTCTACGTACAGTTGGTAAGTGTCTATTGCCGATTTCACGGATCTTGACGTACTGTTTTGACTTCAGTGCTTCCCGTCCTGTTCAGGTTCCTTAACAGTAAGAGGACTGCTCCAATACGTTGCTCATCAGTTAAACGTGTCTCAAGAGAGTGTAAGCTAGGATGCTTTCTGTGTAAACTATATTAGCAATCCCGAGCATTACGTTGCTCTCGTTCCTAGCAGGTAGAGCTATTTTGTCGTGAAATGCCACTTCGGGGCAAGGAGCACCAGTTGCTTTTTGTGTCCAGAACAATGTGGAGAGCAAAGAAGGCCGACATGGTGCTGCAATACGAGGTGAAAAACTAAAGTCGTATTCTGAATTTGGGAAGATGAAACTTGACTTCAGAAGCTGAAATTTACTTTTTCCTACATATCAAATGGTAGCCACTCAATCCTTCAGTTTCTGCAAATAGTATGTTGTATAATTCACTTTGGCCTATAAAAAGTATCGATGCATCTTAAACGATCCACATTCTTGCGGCTCCTTCGTCTCGGTTCCTTCGGAAAAATCTGTTTGCGAGAGTGAACGAAATGTTTGACGTCCATTCTGACACCTGCCAGGTCTCCCTGCATCACCTTCCTCAAGAGTGTGTTATTGTCCACACATTCCCAGAAAAGAGCGTTTGAGAGCACCCAAAGTGTTCTTTTGGTTCCTTACTCTTGTATATTGTAGGAATAAACAACTAATAAGATGGTAAGTGAGGCGAAAATGGGCTGTAAACATCCTCTTTGGAGGCCAGAGTGCCCCGAAAAGGCCTCTATTTCAAGCGTCTTATATTCATGATTATGACCTCTATTGGGGCGTTTGCAGACGTTCATCAAAGAACAAAAGAATAAGCCGTATTTCAAGCGGTACCAGGTCAAGTACCGTCGCCGTCGAGGTATGTAAATGAGCCTGTTTTCTCTGTGACTTTTTGTGAAGGGAGCCGAAAGGTGTATCCGAGCGTGCTCCGGTGACAAAAAGGGTAGGGGCCCGACCTATAGGGGAGCCAAAGGGGAAATCTGACAGGTTGGGGCTTTCCTCTGTCACCTTGGGACTCAGTAGCGCTATGTATGCATGTTATGAGTGAAAGAACCTCGTATTTTCATTTGTATGTGGTTGAATGCGTTCTTTGCAGAGGCCAAGACTGACTACAGGCAGCGCCGTAACTTGGTGATCCAAGACAAAAACAAATACCATACCCCCAAGAAGCGCTTTGTTGTCAGATTCACCAACACCCAGGTTATCTGCCAAATTATCTACGCCGAAATTGATGGAGACCGCACCCTGTGCGAGGCTAACTCGAGAGAATTGAGCCGTTATGGTCTTAAGTTTGGGCTCAAGAACTATGCCGCCGCTTACTGCACTGGTCTCTTGTTGGCTCGCCGTGTCTTACAGAAATTGGGCTTGGCTGAGACTTACCCAGGTGTAAAGGAAGTTGATGGCCAGATCACCACTAGCATTGATGTTAAAGACTCTGGAAAGGAGAAGAAATTCTGGGTACCGGAAGTCGATGAGGACAAGCGACCTCTCCGCGCTTTCTTGGATGTTGGTATTGCTCCCACCACCACTGGTGCCCGTCTCTTTGGCGCACTCAAGGGCGCTGTTGACGGAGGACTGGATATTCCCCACAACGAAAAACGCTTCCCAGGTTACGACAATGAATCCAAAGAATACGACGCTGCTGTCCACAGAGACCGTATCTTTGGTCAACACGTCGGAGCTTATATGGAAAAACTTTCCGAAGAGAACCAGGAGAAGCTGAAAAACCAATTCAGCCAATATCTTAAGCAGAAGGTTAACAACGCTGGGGATCTCGAGAAGCTGTACGAGAAGGTTCACGCCGCTATTCGCGCTGATCCTTCCCCCAAGCCGAAGAAGAATGTCACCCCTGATAAGAGATGGCGTCATCAAGCCAAGAGAAACTTGAAACAACGTAGAAACCGAATCCAACAGAAGATCCAATGGCGTATTCAGAAGCTCGGTGCAGCTGCCGAGGAGGAATAAGAAGGCTCTTAGTAGTTTTGGTGCTCTAATCCATCGCTCTTGAGGACACTTTGGGTGATTCTACAGGAAGGGACGCTCTTTCCTTTCTGTTTGAAAAGAAAATGGGACAAAAAAACAATGCAATTTGGTAAACAATACCCCGGGTTTCATGGCTTGATGTCACCACAGGTATAGTCCGTGCCCGTATTTCGGCTTTCATTCCACTGTTAGAAATGAGGGTGACGAGTTGACCTATTTCCACTACCCACATTGAGTCGTTATCTCAAAACTAGTGCTTGTTGCATTACATATTGGTATGAACGTAGCATCCAAGACGCCAAGTTCAAACAGGATTAATCATGTTCACGAGCTTCCCCAACTGCTGGTTGAAGTTGCGTCTGACACACAAGATAAAAGGCAGCCTGTATTGATATTCACAGCTTCCCCTCAGCATATACATACACATATAGGTAAGAATGTCGTCCGCGTTCAAAAATGTGGAGCCGCGGCGGGCGCACAAGGAACGTGCGCAGCCGCGGACTCGCGAGAAATTCGGGCTCTTGGAGAAGAAGAAGGACTGGTTGCAGCGCGCTAAGGATTACCACAAGAAGCAGGACCGCATCGCTGCTCTGAAGCGGAAGGCCGAGTTTCGCAACCCCGATGAGTTCTACTTCAAGATGAACAATACGCGAACAGAGGTGCGTCATGTCAATAATGGAGCAGGAGTTTCGAGGTTAGAAGACAATTATTATGAACTCTGCAGGGTGGAGTACATCAAGTGGATCGTGAGCATGCACCTCCATCGAAAGACATGCTGAAAGTGCTGAAAACGCAGGATATCAAATATGTCCAGGCCAAAGCTGCCACGGATAAAAAAGTGCGTACAGTGTTGTGATGGGATGAAGAAGAGGACCTCATGTGATGATGTGTATGTGTGTACCTGCAGCATGCCGAGAAGTTAAGATCCTCCTTGCACCAGTTAGATGGTAAAAAGCGCAACCAGCATCTGATATTCGTGGACAATGAAGAGGAAGCGGAGAAGTTAGATCCCGTGGAATATTTTGATACAGTTCCAGAACTAATCGAGCGACCCCATAACCGAATGAAGAAGCAAACAGTAGAGGAGCAGGAAGTCAATGCTCCTACAGACCCAAAGACACTTAAAAAACTACAAAAGCAGCGAGATAAGAGCTATGTAGAGCTGGCTCAACGAGAGCAACGTGCGAACAAGATGATGCAAGCAGCTGAGCATTTTCAACAACAAAAGAACTTGTTATCAAAGGGAAAACGAGTGAAGGTTCAAGATGGAGATGGGGATCGCCCACCAACGTTCAAATGGAAAGCAGAAAGAAAGCGGTGATAGAAGAAACCCACTACTAACCATGCCGAAACCGTATCGTGACATCGCCACCAACTTCAGGCACTGCCAGTGCTACCAGCGAAGAGCACCATACGGACCGCCAGGATCCCACAGAATACTCTGCTCCTTTAACGAAGGAATGAGGTGATCAGGCTGGAAATGTTATCAAAAGAGACCACCCCAAGAGGACTGGTGGGTTGGTCGTAATAACTGCTTCTACTCCACTTGCTGCCATGGACCTGTCATATTATACGAATACGAGTATTCTTCGCTTTAATTCGATCCCAAGAAGTAGTTCCGGTTCTACGGTCTCTCCTAGCTTTCCGGCTGAAGGTAGAAGGATTCAGAATGACTGGACTTCAATTCGGGAAAGACTGAGTTGTGGTTTGATGCATGCCCGATACTAGCAATTCGGTTCACGATGTCTGCAACTTCCAGTGGTGGAGTAGGTTGATTATTTTCTGCAAGAAAGTAAATGTACATACATGCATGTCGAAGAATTCATTATTCTAACCCGTTCCTGGACTGTGCGTCGCTTCATCAGGCACCGCTTTGAGTGGTCCATTGACCTGTGCCATCAACAGGGTCCATCGTCCACCGTCACTGCGAGATACAGTAATGCTTCGCAGCCGCTACGAGGACCCCGGTTTCCCCCCAGCTTACCGACCAACGTCATCCGCCGCTGTTTGGTGTGGACACCGTGTGGGTGGCCCACTGTGTTGAGATTGAAGTTGCCCCAAGTCACGTCACGCCGTGACGGTCACGGTCACGCCCCGTGAGCTTCTTATTGTCCGCGAGTGGTATTGTTGTTCTGGGCAGTGCCCGAAGTATAACCCCTGTGGAGAGATAAGAGAGCATATCAGCACAGACAATCGTGGTAGGATGCAGTGTCTCGAAGTGTACTTGCAATGGAAGGGACAGCGCGTATTCAGCTCAGAGCAGGATCTCGAGCCGGAAGTGGCATATTGGGATACGGTAGCTGGGGAGCACGATGAGGACTCTGTCAACACCGTGTCAAGTAGGCTTACATGGCCAAAGTTCACGCTGTGTGTCGGTTCTGATGCAAAGGCGCGTCTATCCAGACTTCAATACCCTCATTTTCGAGGCGTAATCAAGATATCGTCTGTCCCATCCTTGGAGCAATTACAGTACATTCCTGGTGTTGGTGCTGCTGGTGGGAACGCTAAGGTGAGATTGCATGATATGAGTACAAGTGGATTTCGACACTTGGCGCATATTTGCGCATTGGATCTATCGGGATGCATCACGAGAAAACATGTTCATCTTGGAGCGAGACGGACGGGGGAAGTGACGCAGGAACGGGGGACAGAAGACCCAATAGTTCGAACGTTTAATCCCAAGAAGCTTCTTGGATCCAAGTCCCGAGACATTACAGTGTCATTTGATGGAACTCGGCCCCACCTGGGGTCATCCTTACATCAAGGCCAGCAGCGACATTCCCTCGGGCACCAGGTCTCTCAAGTTAGACAAGAATACCGTCCTGTTCCTATGGGCGAGTCACTTGGCATGGCGACTGCTCAACATGCTCCCTCACATGCACATTTTAACAGTGAGGAATCTCATGGTCCATCTAGGATCGAAACCCAAAATGTGTTTGGTGTGCAGCACAGAGACCAAACGGCACTGGATACGGAGTTCTCGAAAACAACCTTCCAACGGTTCACGGAACGAGCGTCAGCCTCTATGTCTTTACCTAATCCTTTCGGTATGCAACACAGAGATCAACCATCTTCCTTGACGACAACCCTCCCTCAATTCACGGAAGCAGCCTCATCCTCGACGGCGTCACAAAATCCTTTCGGTATGCAGCATAAAGATCAAACCACTCGTAATACGGGTTCCTCGAAGACAACCCTCCTACAATTTACGGACAGAGCCTCAGCCTCTATACCGTCACAAAATCCCTATGGTTTGCAGCACAAAGTTCAAACCGCTCTTGATACGAGTTCCTCGGGGTCACGATTCACGGAAGCAGCCTCAACCTTTATGCGGTCGCAAAATCCCTTCGGTGTGCATCATAAAGATCGAAAAGCCCTTAATACAGGATCCTCGGAGTGGACATCGCGGTTTACAGAAGCAGCCTCAGCTTCCATGTCCTCAGAAAATCCCTTCGGCTTGCAGCACAATGACCAAAAGCGTCTTGAGACGGGTACCTCCGAGACGCCCCTCCCACGGTTTGTCGACCCTGTGTGGTCACAAAACCGCTTTGGTGTGCGGCATGAAGTTCGAACCGGGGAAACGGATGCTTCTCCAGAGTTTGGGACAATCTCTTCGGGGATTGGCACTATTCGTTCGGCCGATCAAAATAGGGTGTTCGGGCAAGATGATGCTTGTGCCCAAAAGCTCGAACTTAATGAGTCTTCGCATGTTCCAGATGATAGAAGCAGTGATTCAAGCAGTGGAAGCTCGACGGATAGAGGACAAATGGATGGTCCAGCCATCGACGAAAGTGGTATACGTACAAGTGCCAATTCGTATACCCCGTTTGTAATGCCTCGTTGCTATGGAACTCGCACGAACCCTATGCCGATGGGAGCTAATGACCTGGAGTATGATAAACGATGGGTACCAAGAACTGCCGAACCTGGATTCGATTGGGGATCGTACTCAGTGGGGGAGTTGGGCCCGTTCTGCATCACTAGGGATGCGTTCTATCACTTTAGGTGCTTAACCTTGCTCCAAATTGATCATTGTGATTTGGTTGATGGTACGGTTTTACATGGCCTAAGTGGTCTGAGAGAACTCAGTATGGTGGGTGCAAGCGGCATCAAACCTGATGCATTTTGCCACTTGCCCTGTTTGACTAGTCTGGACATACGTGAATGCCCTAGTATTCCAGTGATGAAAGAATCATTTCAGCATTTGCGACAGCTGAAGAATTTGACAATGGATGTTCAAACGCCAAGTGGGCCGTGGCTTGCCCAGAACTGGATGGGCAATACGAAAGAAGGGAACATACCCGGAAATTCCTTTGAGTTCCTCTCTCAATTAACACGCCTGAGCATTTCATCCAAGGAAACGCCGCAAGTACCGCAACGCCTATTCCATAGTTTAACCTCTTTGAGAGTGCTTGCTCTTGAGCACTTGATTGTTGAGCCGTGTCTTGGTAACTGGTCATCTTTGGAGGACCTCCAATTACGTTCGGTATTTAGGAATCCGGGAGTCGAAAAGTTAACAGGCCTGCAGTCGCTTAGAGTGCTTGATAGCCCGTTCGTCAATTATATTGACTTAAATAACTTGACAGGATTGACACGTTTGGAAGTTCCCTCAATCTGCAAGGCATCATTTTCCAACTTGCGAAATCTCAAGTGTTTGACAATAGATGGATGCCAGACCGTAACGAATTCCACCTTCTTCCGCTTGCATGGTTTAACGTCGTTGTCTGCGATGGGTATCGCTGGCAGCTTTGATGACCAGGTATTTGAGTCTCTATCGAATGTGGTGCAATTGGATATCCGTGAGAATGCAAATTTGACAGATCGCGCATTTCATCACTTGAGCAATTTGCGGTTCGTTGATATCCGTGGTTGCCCATACGTCGGTGGCGATATTTTAAGACACCCTCCCTGCCTGCGAAGGATATGGACTGATGGTTTGTGTCACAAATTCATAGATGACGTGCTTAAAAGCAATCAAGGCTTTTCCTGAACCTGGGACGCTAAACAAAATCCCGTTGTTCTCGCTCATGCTGAGTCACAGTTGCCGCGCGTTATCATACTTCCGCCCATTAAGTTTAAGGGATTCTGACGAGTTCAGGCAGTCAATCGAAACTCGGTGTAAGTAACTGCGGGGCTGCCAATCAGAAATTCTTCAGAGTGACTCAAACTAAATGGCAGACAGCGTAGAAGATAAACGAAAATGTTATTGGCATCTGGATAAGGCATTCATCCACCATCGCTTTGGCGATTTATTTACTGAGATCGCGGTGAAATACTGTCAACCACTTTGAAGGACGTTTGCAAATACGGCAGGGGATTACTGCAATCGAATCCGGTTTATATCTGATGATTTGCAAGTACATGTTTGTGCGAAAAAGTTTTTAGCTTTTTCCGATTTCCAGGACGCTAGTTTCCATGGTAAAGACAAACAGAAAATAAATCGCAATCGATTGACAATTTCGTGTTCATTTCAAATCCCGTATGTAGGTAGTGTCAAACATCGGAACAAACTCAGATTGCCCAAACAAACCAGGAACTAAAAATAAATATCGCTGCAACTGTCCGGCAGTTTCATGCGTGAACTCGTACATTGTATTGTAGCACTTACGGTACATTGTAGCACTTCCCGTGTTGGTGAGGAAGTTGAAGTTTGGTCGCAATATCCCGTCTATTGGCTGTATTAAGTCATCATTTGTACCAAGTTTCACTAAGGTTTGATCGCTTGTGTTCCAAAAACATAAAATAAATAGGGTAGAAAATAGGTTAGAATTTGTTGGAGTTTGAACGATACGATGTTTACGACGGCCTCCAATGTCTTGCGACGGGGTATCCACCGACCCCATACGCATACGACGCCGTTTATGGCTTCCACAAAGTGTATTTCCCCTTCTTTTCCCGTGAACAATGGCGTACGGACGCTGTCCGCTTGGGCGAACGTGCCCATGGGACCACCCGACCCGATACTGGGCCTGAATGAGGCGTTTAAAAAGGACGAGTCACCTAACAAAGTGAACTTGGGCGTGGGAGCCTACCGGGATGAAGCCGGGAACCCGTATGTGTTGGAAACGGTGCAAGAAGCGCAGCGCAGGATTGTCGACCGAAAAATGGACCATGAATATGCGCCCATCGCCGGCGTACCAGGGTTTGCCGAATTGGCTGCCGAATTCATGTATGGCCACCAGTCTCCCGCACTTCAGGAGAACCGTGTAGCCAGTGTACAAGCTTTATCAGGTACGGGCGCTCTACGAGTAATGGGAAGCTTCCTCAAGGAGTTTCTAGCTAACGGGGAAGCGAAGCCTATCTACCTACCAAACCCGACGTGGGGGAATCATAACAAGGTTTTCACTGCCGCGGGACTTGTGCCGAAACAGTACCGCTACTATGATCGCGAGAATATTGGTCTAGATTTTGAAGGCATGTATGAAGACATTGCGTCTGCTGAAGAAGGATCATTTGTTTTGCTCCATGCCTGTGCGCATAATCCTACGGGGATAGATCCGACACGAGAGCAGTGGTCTCGTCTGAGCCAATTGATGAAGAAGAAAAATCATATCGTCCTGTTTGACTCTGCCTACCAAGGATTTGCCAGCGGAAACGCCACAGAAGATGCTCATGCTGTTCGTAAGTTCGTGGAGGATGGCCACTGCTTGATGCTTGCTCAGAGTTTTGCGAAAAATTTTGGACTTTACGGGGAAAGAGTAGGTGCCTTATCGGTAGTATGTGACAAGCCGGAAGAGAAAGAACGGGTGCTTTCTCAGCTAAAGATTCTAATTAGAGCTATGTATTCTAATCCTCCGATACATGGTGCTCGTATTGTTAAAGAGATATTGGGCGACGAAGAGCTCCGCGAAAAGTGGAATGGAGAGTGTAAGGGGATGGCTGATCGAATAAATGGAATGCGTCAGAGCCTTCGCGAGGAGCTAGAGAAACGAAATGCTGGTGATCGTCCTTGGAACCATATCACAGACCAAATTGGCATGTTTTGCTTCAGTGGTCTGACGGAGGAGCAGGTATCAAGAATGATCCAGGATCAGCACGTATACATGACAAAGGACGGACGTATCAGTATGGCTGGGATCACGCCATCAAACGTTAGCTACGTGGCGGAGAGTATCGCTAAAGTATTAAAGTAGATCTAACGTGTTCGTCGACTAGGAGCGGTAGAGATTCAATGCTTACATAAACGGTCATGTTATTTGTCCGCATGCAACTGATGCATTTCAGTGCGTATGCGGTTGTCGTACGAACAACCTTCTCGACAGTAGCACTAGAACCACAGTGGTCCCTGTGGGCACTCTTCTAGATATGTCGATAAGTCTGTGCTAGAAACATGAGTACCTTTTAAGGGCAAGGTGATCATGGAGCCCGAACTCCGTGTCATTGGTTGCGAAATTTCTGTGTCATGTTCTTCCTCCTCTTCTTCAGGAAGAAAGAACGTATCATTCTGTACCTGAGGACGAGATTCATGCATCGATCGAAAGTCGGGCATTGTAATCGAAGTCTGTAAAGTTATCGGTTTAGAAGTAGGGCTGCTACGTTGTTGCTGGATATCTCTGCTTTCTTTCATTCGGCTTCGTTCCACTTCTTTCTGCAGGGCCCGGAGTAACTCCGCTACGTCGGAAGGATCCTCCACAAAGTATTGAGCTGCAGAGGGAGACTTGCCAACTACAACGGAGAACTGATATACGTCTTCCCGCGCGAAGTGCTCAACACCTTCATTATTTAAAGAAGCTAAGCTTTGATGGCTACCGCTTGATGCGGAACGCAGCGAAGTTATTGAAGAAGAACTCTCCAGGAGTCCCTGACGTGGTTTTCTAGAGAGGTCTGTATGATGGTGCTTCCAATTACTGGATTGACTACGCCCCGGATGGGGAATATCATGTTTCTCCGTCTTCTGTTTTTGGTGGAAGCCCGTGCGGTCTCGAGACGACAGGGCTGAACCACTTGCAGATCTGTTAATTGGCAACTTAGAATTGCTAGTATTTTCGAGGAAATTGCTGCGTGTTCCCCGGTGCTGGTGCCTCTTGATCATGTCCCAACGCTCTCTTAATTTAGAAAACATAAGCTCATCAGCTGTATCATCGCCAATAGCGAATAAGAGATCAACAGGAGCAACAGCATCCTTATTTTTAACTTTTGCTGGCCGACTTTCAGAATCGCTTTCTCCACCCGCCTCTTCGTTTTTGTTCCTCGGAGATTCATCTTGTTGGGTTCTGTTGTAAACAGTCGAATTGTTCGTACCTTGTGAGAACACAATTTTAGAGCTTCTTCCTTCCAGAAGATCGACAAAGTGTTGTACAATCACACCCTTGTTTACACCCTTCGGTCGAACTTCTACATACATGATACCCATAACCACTTCTATCGGGAAATTCTTCAACACTGAGTTCAAGTGATCCTGTAGCTCCTTCGCTTGCATCAAACCGAATTCAGAGTCGGCGTCCGCAAAGTGCCAAACCATAGCGCTTCCTTTCGTCGAGATGTACGTCCCATTCGTTCTCGCTGTGTAACTTTCCATTATGGTATACGCAAGTCCTTGCCAACTATAGTCGAAATGCTCTCCAATTTGGTACCAGCCCGATCGCGATGGGGACGTAGTGGGGAAGTTACAGCCGGTTCCAAACTTGTAATAGAATCCTTGCTCTGCAGCCAAGCATAACTCGGGGCAGTCCGGAAATATACGGTCGAGAACATACCGTTCTTTCCCGGAAACTATCAGCACGGTGTTCCGTGGGTCGGACGCTAGATCTCGAAGGGCTTGAAGCACCTCCTGGGGAACTGGAGATTCCTCAAGTAAACTCTCCGTCGGTACACCCATTTCCAGCGCTTTTCTTTTCATACTTGTACCATCCTCTTGAGTGTCGTCGACCAAATTTAAGACTCCTCCGTAATCAAACACAAAAAGCCTCTTCTTGGTGCGCTTGTATGCGCGAATGACATCCTCATTATCTAGTTGCTGAAAATCACACGGGAACGCAGTCTGTCGGTAGTGGAAACCAAATCCGTAACCCATGTATGTTCGGGCCGTTGCTTGCTTCGATGCTCGTTTCAAGTCCATGAGTACACGAATCGCCCAGGTTGACGTCGTGCAACTGTTGATGAACGACATGTTACTATTTGCGCGATCGGAAGCTTCATCCTCCGACATCTCAAGAGAGGAAGCAATAGCCGACAAAACATGGTCGTGCTGCCACGGATTGACACGCAGGGCACCATTCAGTACCCTGGAACAGCCAGAAAACTCAGACACTATTACCTTCCCCGTTTCGCTTCTAGGCACACAATTCACGATAGCACTATCTTTTGAAGTTACGAATGCATATTCAAGAGCCCAGAGATTCAAACTGTCTCGAATCGGAGTTGATAGGAAAATGTCTGCACAGCTCCAGAGACCAAGCCTATCATCTAGCGACAAAGTCCCTTGGCGTTTCAAAAGATACACAATGGGACCATCTATCTTAGGGGGAATACCACACGAGTCTCCAAATTCGCTTTGCGTCCCATCAAACCGCCGATTGATCCGATCCGCCAATTGTACTGCTTCCCGCAGCGTAGCTTCGCAGTCTGCTTTCCGGGACAGATCTATCAATCCTACTTGGATAAGGCACACACTAGGCGTCCACCGAGGATATTCCTCCAGGAAAAGTTCGAACGCCAAGAGTTTCAAAGGAATACCCTTCAAACGCTCCAGGCTTTCCACTCCGGCAATGATTTTCGGCTCTTGCGATAGGTTACTATACTGTATGCGGCTTTTTGCGATCATCTCTTTGAAGTACTTGCACTGGTCTAGAGCAACTTCCTGTTTCAAACGGTTGGCAAGAATATCTGGTTCAATGCCCACATGCGAAACAGTAATAACGACGTCTCTACCCTGATAGTGCAGCGCTATACGGCCTCCAGGCTTATGCGTATAGTCTAGCCCTAGAATTCTTCGACAACATGTCACAAAATGCCGCGCGTACTCATACAAATGAAAACCAATGTGATCAGCGCAAATCATACCCCGCAAAAGATCATCTCGCATACTCAGCGTTCGGAATATTTCACTGCTCGGGAAAGGACTGTGAATAAACAAACCAATGTTAGCGCTCCTGAGATGTCGCCGCACCAAGAAGCTCGGAAGCAGCAGTAGGTGGTAGTCGTGGATCCACACAAGGTCACCTTCATTGTAAGCCTCTACGACTTTCTCCGCGAAAATCCGGTTTACATCTGTGTATGCTTTCCAACGCCCACCCTGCTTGGTGCGGTTCCACCATCGCGTCGGGTATTCCCCGTAAACATCTACGACGTTGTGGAAGACAGGCCATAAGGTATCTTTGCAGAAGCCCTCGTAGAATTCCTGAGACAGTTTCTCTCCAAGGAACACGGGTATACAACGAAAAGGCGCCAAGGCGCTGATCACGGCTTCTTGTTCTTTCTCTGGTACATAAACGTTCGGTACTCCTACCCATTGAATCCTGACATTCGTCTGTTGAGGAATAGTATGCCTTTTGCGGGAAAGAAGGTGTTCATCATCCCACGATACGTGCCAGGAACCATCCGCTCGTCTCGACAGCAAGACAGGTAGATGATACTGAGCAATGACGACCCCATCGCCATCTTCAATTCCCACCTCGTCAAATCGTTTCGGAAACGATGATTCCAGACTATTCAATCGCGGATTATTGTCGCGGGTTTTCTGGTGCGTCGATCCCCAACTGACGGACCTGGCGGTCGAACTTCCCGGTGCAGTTCTATCCGTTGCAGCTAAACTGCTCCTAAGGCCTGATCTGTTGCTTTGCTGCTCCCTGTTTTGCCCCAGATTTTCGCCGTCGCGACCGTCAGAATTTACCGTTTCGGCTCCAGCAGGGGCGAACGAAGCTTCGGTGGTTTCTGACGGTACCGCGTACGAAGATGAAAAACAAGCCCCTGTTTCTCCCTCCATTGACTGATAGCTCGATTCTTTGCGCCCAAAAGCGTCAAAGACGGTCACATTGTAATCACTGACGGTGAGTACGCGTGACCCCTCCAGCGGCTCCCATTGCTGCACGCATCCCAGACGTAATTCATACTCCATACAGAGAGAGGTCGGTAAATCAGACACTTACAACAAACTGTCTTTTATTATTGGTGATCATGTATTTGTAGTGGACCTCCGTTCCCATGGGTATATCCACCGCCACAGCGGTCTTGTAGCGGGTCTGATCATGCGAATCTTCAAGAAGCGGCACAGATTTGTCCGCTTGCCACATTCCTGCAATGGTCCAAAAATGAGCAAGCAACGAGGATTCCAGTGATGTACCAAATTAGAAAGAGTGCCCTTGGATACGTATAAATACCGGTAAAGCATTGAACATACCTAGCGCCGGGTGGTTACCGGCTAAAGCAATGCCATTTTCTGTTCCCACTTCATTGCTGGGGTCATGCAGGCAGAAGGATATTCTGCAGAACACCATGAGACAAGTGAACCACCATCGTATCTTGGAAAATTCAGCTATAAAAGGCCATTCACAAGACGAAAAAACCCTATTGTCGGTGCGTACTTCGCTGTGGGACTCTCCATTGTTGTGTGCGCGATACAGGTCTACGAGAGCCGTCGTTTTCGGACAAGCACAAGGCAATTTGTCTTGGCTACTTGTACATGTACGGAAATAGCTGTGGTGTCGCGTATAAAGCGTCGAAAACAAGGCAATTCTCTTTGTCTTTGAAGTTCGTTTCCACCGTCACGTATACGTGTCAAGTTTTACAATGATACAACCATGTTTCGGTCCATTCGAAACGGTTGGACGCATTCCAGCATGCTGGCCTCCTTGCTAGCAGCAGTCTCTATGCTACTCGGAAGACAAGAGGCGCCACAAAACTGCCATGGGACAATCCGAAAGGACTTAAAGGGATTGAAGCCTCCTTCTCGAGGTTCAGACGGAGATGGACCTTTTTTGTTGTTTTCCACAAAGGGGAACCCAAGGGGAGCCATCGTCCCTGGTCGGCAATAAAGTGCCAGGCAGCGGTGAAAGGATTGATTATTGTCTTTGTGGACTGAACGAAATGTTTGTTGTGTGCAATAACTTCAACTTGGGGTGCTGGGGGGACGACGTTCAACAGGTTTTATCGCGTCTGGGTTGTCCTTGTGGCACACACAGGCTCTACGAGGGTATCATTCGTTTCTGTAGTGTGTAGGTGGATTGCGGCACCTTGGCGAGTAAAGGAGAGTGTGGATTGGAGTGCTCGTGGAGAGGGCGTAATACTTGTGACGTGGGAAGTTGAATAACCATGACGTCAGAACAATCGTCTAAAGAGGAGCATGTGGCTGTTGTAGGCGCTGGATTGGCCGGTTCTCTGTTGGCAGTCTTCCTCGGCCGGCGGGGGTACCATGTGGATCTCTTTGAAAAGCGTGAAGACTTTCGTACGGGGGTGGAAGAGGAACAGAATGATGATACTGTAGGACGGTTGTCCGACTCCCAGAAACGATCTATTAACTTGGCGCTGTCCCATCGAGGACGAGAGGGATTGCGAGCTTTGGGTCTCGAGGACAAGGTAATGGAACGTGTCGTGCCTATGAGATGCCGGGCAATTCATTCCAAAGACGGGAATATGAGTTACCAGCCGTACTCCACGACAGGAGAATGCATCTATTCAGTTTCAAGACAGATGCTGAATCACCTGCTTTTGGATGAGGCTGACAAGTATCATAAAGTTCGCACATTTTTCGGCTGTAAAATTACCAACATTGCGAAAGACGGCACGCTAAACTTTACCAAACAAGATGGCACCCAGGAAAGCAAGCACTACCGGTGCGTATTCGGAGCAGATGGAGCATATAGCGCAGTGAGACAAGCAATTCTACGGTACTCGAGAGCTAACTTCTCGAGAGAATACATTGCTCACGGATACAAAGAACTGACGATGCCGCCCAACGCAGATGGAGACTACGTGCTTTCATGCCCCAATGCGCTCCACATTTGGCCGCGACACGAGTTTATGATGATTGCCCTTCCGAATCCTGACAAGTCCTTCACGTGTACAATGTTTGCACCTTATGAAACATGTAAGTGATGCATTCTCTCCTTCACAATGGTAATAATTGATGCTACAAATGCCTATGCTTTGAGATGTGCAGTTGACGATTTGAATAGTAACTCCCAACAAGTACAGCCTTTCTTCGAGCAAAACTTTCCAGATGCTGTGCCTCTCATTCCGAAGATAAAAGAACAGTTTGCTCACAACCCGACGGGCGCACTGGTAACAATTCGCATGAAACCCTGGAACTTAAATGACAGGATCGTTGTTATGGGAGATGCCGCACATGCCGTAGTCCCGTTCTTTGGTCAAGGAATGAATGCTGCATTTGAAGATGTTCTGTCATTCGATGAAACTCTTGTTTCCAATAATTTCGACCTTAGCACGGCAGTCCCTCAATGGGCGAGGGAGAGGCAGCCTGCAGGGGATGGAATCGCAGATCTCAGTTACGGCAACTACATAGAAATGCGTTCTCACACGGCGTCAACACGTTTTCTTCTTCGAAAGCGTCTTGAATCTGTAATTCATTGGATGTTTCCTAAGAGTTGGGTCCCGCTGTATACCATGGTTTCGTTCACAAGAACTCCGTATCACATTGCCAAGCAACGGGCCGAACGTCAGGAGAAAATCTTGAAGTATGCTGAATACGCCTCCTATAGTGTCATACTGGGAGGCCTTGCAGCAGTGGCCGCTAAATATGGTGGCAAGTATATTGATAAGTTGAAATGGTAGACCTTCTCCTTTGTCTCTACACTCCCAACAACGATATTTTGAAGGCAGACATATAAAGGCCTCAGTAAAATGAGTTACACCCGGGAAGAGACATAAAGAAAGCCCTACTTGTACTATCATAGATGGATATGTGCTAGGATAGCTTTGACGCTATGATACCGGCAGAATGTAAGCTCTAGGAGCCTACAATATGGAGCATTTCTTTTTCCTATCACCACCTTCTGGCTTTGCATTCCTTTCCTCAGGAGTTCTACCGGCTCCCATAACGGATCCGCCCCCGCCACCTTTCTGCGGGTCAACACTTTGCCTCAGCACTTCCTGGACCATTTTCGTAAATACTTCGTCTACACCAATGTTATCTTTGGAGGAAACTTCAAACGAAGGAACACCCCATTCGCGCGCTTTCGAATTCCTCTCAATAGCTGCTACAGCTCTGTCTGACTCTAAGTCACTCTTTGTTCCCACCAAGAAAATGGGTGGCTGCAAACAGCACAAACAACCGTTGACTGTGAAGTCCGCGTGAATACCAGATAAAAAAACGAACCTTATTTGGTGCTTGAGCTTTAAGGATCTCATCACGTAGACGATCGAGCTTGCTAAATGTGGTATCATCGGTAATGGAGTACACCAGCAAATAGCCCTGTAACACGAAAAGTTCAACAATTGGTCAACGGCAACGCCCGCTTCCGGTAGCCTTAAGTTACGTACATCTCCGGTTCCTAACTTTTCACTCCGTAGGTCAGCGTATGCTTCCTGTTAATTGGTCGACAATATTTTGATGGAAAACGCATCAACCATTGTATACTCGATGAAGAAGTGGGCTCAGCGGTAGCTTACTTGGCCAGCTGTATCGTCGATCTGGATATGTCTCGGTGCTCCATTCACCTCCACGTCTTTCGTATACATATCACCTACAGTGGGTAGATACTGCAAATTCACATATCAACACGCATCCAGGTGAGGAAATGAAGCCGAATAAAGCCATTAACGGAAGCATCTCTGTTCTTGGGCGGCAAAACCCGGGGTTTCCAGATTCTTGCTCCTTTTTCACTTCATTTCAAAGGCCATGTCGTAGCTCCAGCAGGACCACATGGGAGGTCAGCTTTCGTAGATTCATCATAGACACGTACTTGGGCATTAAACTCGCCAGAAGTATAGCGTAAAGTCATGGCTGTCTTCCCAACACCACCTTGTCCCATGAGGACAATTTTGATCGCATTCTCTGCCATTTTTCCTTATTTCAGCCTGTCACTCGAACACATGCGTCTACTGTTGGGTCTTTACATGTGCGAATGTATCAATACGCCTATTATTATCCCTGTACATTGCACTAGCCGTCATCATACTGTCGTAAACTACAAAAAGGGTGAGAAGGGGGATCTGAAGGGGGCGAGGGGGATCTCCAACGTCGTCTGGAACAGTGTTGGGGCACGTCGGTGGCACACGACCCCTGCGCGTGCCCGGCCATTTTTCACGGCACACGGGGTCCGTGCCTCGTGCCCTGTGCCTGTGCCTACCCCACTTTCACAAATTCTCTTCCAAGGGGTATTAGGACCTAATAAAGCTCATATTGTAATGGTAAACGATGTTTCATTGATAAAAAATGGGAATATGTGGAAGTTCTAGTTGGAACTGGCCCTCAGTCGA
>LVLI01000523.1:0-52746 GCA_001687465.1 Halocafeteria seosinensis
GGTATATATATATATATATATATACGGTACTGTCTGTGTACAGTATTAAATGCATATCATGGGTGTGTCATCATGTACGCACTGACGACACAAATGGCGATAGACTAGTGATACATGCATTCATAGACAGATGACGACGGCAAGGATCTTCCCCTACCTAGGCCATCCTACACCGGGCAGACTGGTGGTATCAACATCCGTGGTCCTCCTTTTGGTCACCATGAACAGTCTTGCTCACGGACAGGAGGAGAATCGGCACCAGGAGCCGGCCTCCTTCGACGACGAAGAAGATGTCACTAGCAGTAGTGGCACACACAATGAGATTACAGGGTACGTTCGAGAGGCGATCCAGTTGGTCTGGAAAGGACTATACGAACGCCCATTTGTTCGTTCGTGTCCGAGTGCAGAGATGCCCAGGAACCTCAGCCCTCAGCGCAGCCTATACAGCAGACTTGCTCACGAGCCGTCTCCAGGTAGGAAGACAGTCGCCTGGATCTGATTGATGTACTCTATCTAACATTTCGTTGTTCCCCCAAACAGGGAAGTACTGGAGATCATCATGACGGAATTTGTACCGGTGGCTAGGAAGTACGGAGTCGACATTGCTTCTGGGTGTCCTGTCAAACCTGAGAATGACTTGTATCGGTGGGAGGTAGGTTTGATCGTCAAAGGGACTTGCTGCTGTATTCCATCCTTTGCTTTGCATTTGTCAAACAGAATGAGCACTTCCAACAGTCCGGAAGCAAGTATAAGTGCACTGCTTGCGGGAAGACATTCAAAACTGACCATTATATAGATTTGCATATGTCGAGGTTTCATGACGATAAAAGGAATAAATCTGGCACATGTTTTGCCGATTATTGTGAGGAACTCAGTTGTACGAATCAACCTTGGCTTCGGTATTATGATAACCCGACGGTGCTGGCAGGCTTGAAAGCGAATTGCACGAGCCTTGTCAAGTCTTGCTTTCCGACTTCTGACCAACCTGTTGTGTGCGAAAATGGGAAGTGGTGCCCAAAGTTCCGCCATCATATTGACAAGGATAGAGATGAGGTTGCATCAAATCCGTACGCTGCTCAAACCTTGGAGCTCGCGTATCGAAAAGCCCAAAGCGATATCATCAATATGTATTGCGAGAGGCATCCATTTGAAGTTTGGACAAAGAGAAAATTTTATTCTATTGCATCGTGGTGGGCTAAGGTCCTAGGAATTACGCTGGGTGTCATTTTGTTGGTTTCTGGTCTTGTATATCTGCTAGTCCTATTCGTAAGCGATGAAGACTATACGGGCAGCACGCACTTTTATGAGGAGATGGAGCGGAAGCGTTCGAAAACTCGATACCATCATTCTGCTCCCCGTAAACGAGTCATTAAAAAGCAAGATTGAGTGAGCAGTATCAATGTCACGCCTGAGGAATCCGGAGGTAGTACTAGGTAAGACATGAGGGAGGTACAATGGTGATCCACAGGAATCGCTGCTCCGCGATATTCACCATATAGCCTACATGGTGTTGCTCGTTGAGTACCGTAGTTTGATAGATATTCGCCTGCTGCTGAAGGTCGAGTTTGTAATTTGGGTAATTGACTTGCACACAACTGCCGGCTTTGCTCTCGAATTCAGGGAATGTAGTAATAACAGCAGCATTTCCATTCGATCTGGTCTCACACACGTCTCGAAACTGTAAACAGTGTGAAAGACGAGTACGTCTAGACGGCGCGCGTGCATGTGGTACGATTCGTGGTTGAAAATTTGAAATCGGGACCGTGCGGTCCGTGCCGCGTCGCGAGCTTTGCGACCAACCGTCGTGAGTAACCGAAGTTCGACCAAGGGGCGTTCTAAATACATGTACACGCAACTATTGTTTGTGTTAGTTATCCACCATTTCAGCAAAACAGCAATAGTAGGCTCTTATTGTGCCGATGGAAGCATCGTAAATGTCCCCAGAAGAAAAAAACGCGCCATGACCATGGCAGCAGCGTGGATCAATTACTGAGATATTGTGCATTAAGTCATTTACAGGAGGTGCTAGCGAACCATGGAAACACCCTCTCCCCAGCGCCCGCAAACCTCCAAAGGGTTGGTCAGATCCACCGCCTCAAGGTATTTTCAGTACCCCAACCGCGTTGTGGTGGATCGCCAGACTCTACACCGGCAACATGGACGCGCGGAAACACCGTCGCTTCGGATGCTGTCGGCTTCCAGCCCATCAAGTAGTTCAAGTGATGCAGACACCCAAAGTACATTGGACCGACGAGGGGACACTCAAAAGATCGATTTCGCAAGTAGAACAAGAGGAGATCGGGGAATGGGAAAGCACTTTGGGCTTAGCATTGGGCAGGGTACAAGACTAAACTATCTTGCCGAAATAGGGGTTGGAACAGGGAAAGATCCCAATGAGCTGCACTTACACCATGTGGAAGATCCTGATATAGATGTACCCACATCTCCACTGAAAGCTGAAGAGATACCAGAAGAAAATCCTGCGAAGTTTGAACCAATATATCGTCCTCCGCTTCGGCACGAAGGTATACTCACGGAAGAAGAACGTAACAGACAGGAAACCTTATTCCATTTGTCCCATTATCCAGAAGTGTCACACACACAGCAACACGAACAGTCAGAACACATGTTTACGGATAGAAGCGAATCAACTAACAAGAGACCAGCAACGCTAGGAGATATTCCAAGGCCACACACTGGCTTTAAGAGCAAAAAAGACAAGTTGTTTGAGTCTTTCTTGACAAAGCCCACCTCTCGAAGAGCAGGGACAAACTTCCCAAAAGTAACAAGACCGAAATCTGCACATTTTGGAAATCCGCCTTCCCCGATTTTACGCACCAGCGGGGCTTGGAAATCCTACGCATGGTGGCCGACATCCTTACACAAAAATGCAGGCACTGGCGGATGGGGAACTAGTATCGCCGACTTTCGCAAAGCACTGAGTACTGCACACGCTGGTAGGGGAAGTCGCGCATCCGAGCAATCCGAATTGTCGGAAGACATGAGCAACACTACTGGCACTTTACAAGAAGCTACCGGAACAAACGAAGAGTTCATTACGTATGTTCCTTCCCCGGTAGACCAAAGAATTGCGGACACATTCTTATCCACAAAAGATGAGCTTGCCTCCCACGGTTGCATCCCGGAAGGAAGTGGCGAATGGACCAACACCAAGTATGAGCCGCAATGGTCGGCTCGACAGCACATTGTGAGCCCAACAGGACGACGAGTGGCATTCACAGTGGCACCAAAGAATTCTCCTTACGTTTATACGAGACGAGACCGCCAGCACCAGGAAAATAAGACGCTAGAGAAAGTGGAAGCACATATGCAAAAATTGCGGCACCTTCGTGTCAAAACTACATATGATTCCGTCTTTCAGTACAGTCAGAAAGGTCGATTACAACCTGCGGTTTAGACGGTTTGCTACGTTTAGGGACTTCTTCGGCATTCGCTTCAAAGGTTCTGTCAAGCCATGAACTTTTCTGTCCTCTGTTTCCTGCATCGATTCCTCATTAGCGCACACAACATCGGTGGGAAGTATAGCACAACAGGAGGATTTACCACCACCTGTTAATGTAGTACCATCTGGGGTGGCAATCATCGTTTGTTCGCGGCGTTGAAGGACTGTCCCGCTCTCTATCTGCTCTGAAGCAAGTCGGAGCCTGTGGGCAACAACAGGAGGCGGCTCACTGCAAACGCCTTTCAACAGTGATGCCACCGATGTAAAAGAATTCCTCCTTTCGTTTTGAGACACCCCAATTCCAAAATCGATCATCGCGTCTATAGAGCCGTTTTCTTCTTCTCTAAAGCTCGATATCCAGTTTGAGCTATAAACACGAGCCTGCTGAAGTTCGCCTCTTCCTCTTGCAGAATCTACACCCTCGTGAGCATGCTCTGTCATCTTAAAGATACCTCCCACTCCAAGGGAATCCCCTTTTTCTTCGGAAGTAGCCGTAGCTGAGCCAACGCCATCAATCTCTTCCAGTTCTGGACAAATGAGCTCTTCAGAATCAAAGCCCAGTGAGCTCAGCTGCAGGTGGTGCCGCGAGTACCCTAAGTGCGTGGTTAGCATCGCCACCGCACGGAAGATTCTGGCGATCTTTGTATGAAGAGCTTCACGGACCTTATGCCAATGAAGTACACCGAACCTGTTTCAATAAGGGCACAAACGTTATGCAATCTAGGGCCAACATTGAACGGTTGATAATACATACTTTGCTACAGCTTCTACAAACTCTCCTGAGGAGAGGAATTCGGATCTGGTAGTTTTCCCAAACACCGATACATCAAAGTGTTCATCTCTTTGGGGAAAACCAAATACCTCTTTGAGAAGGCTAGTATTGGATGATTGACTTCGACCCTTCATTCCTCCAGAGGAAAGGCTATCCATCGGGAGGAGTCCAGCATGATAAAACACGGTGCTGAAACTATCAAAGTCCATCAGACCGTCTTTTAGTTTCCTACGCTGTGAGTCCATCGGGTAGCATATTTCATAACTGCGTACGCGTAGAAATTTTCTACATGCATATATGGAGGACGTACCTTTTCGCCATCAGTGTGCTGCCTGTAGAATTCAAAGACTATCCGAAGTGCTTCCCTGTACTGCCGCACGACCTTATTCTTCACATGCTGTTGAAACGAAAGACCAACTATGAACCGACAACGAGGGAAAATATTGAATAACAAACCCCGCCAGCGTACCACTGTTTCAAGGAGCTCTCGAACTTCCCCTGAGGTAACAGTTCTTTCCATAGGAAGAATGCATTCATCCAAGAAACGCTTCAAACAGTCCGAGCACGACCAATTCGCCCCGTTCCGATGTTTTACTGATATGAAAAATTAAATAAATTTGAGGTCCAACAATAAAGATTTCACATGTTACTGCAATTTCGTACGTACAGTGGCCATATTTATATCTGGCAAAAAGAAGTAGAGCCTGGATAAACTCAAACACGTAAAGGCACTTGGGGATTCCGGGTATCGCTTCAGTCCCTTCCGACCTGTAACTTCAGCACAGAGTGAAACGGAAGCGATAACCCTGTTACAGGTGCCACGTACTCCAGCGGTTTGATAAATATTTGCCAAATGACTGACTCTCCTGCATTCTTGGAAATCTGGGCTACATCTAGAAAATGCTGAAACTCATTCCACCGCATTGCTTGAAGATCCAGTTTTCGCCCGCCAGCATAACGATAGAATATGCGGGTTAACGCTGCGAACCCGAACAAATAATGCAGAGGCCTACGCGCCAGTAAAACGCAAACTTACAGAGAAAATTAGTGATGATGAAACGCTTAGTTTCTTGAGCCTCTTCGCGCAAGTTCGTAACTCTGTCCAAACGGAAAACACTCCAATCAGCTTTCATCGCTCTCTCCATCTGCATCTCGGTTGTTGAGTCAGTCACTTCGCGCTGGGTGGGACAATTCAATAGTCCACGCTACGTACGGCTATTTCATCTTCGGTGTTTTCCACTGTTATGAGGTTGAGAAGTCTCTCCACCTTCTGTTTGGTGGCTTTCTGGTAACTCACGAGTGTATCTTTAGCACGATTCTGTGGAGCATATCCCAGTGTGGTACAAGGCCACATACGATGCACCCCCGAAGAGGGCTTACCTTTAGGTCCCGGACAAATCGATCCCTCAGCGCTTCTGCCCGCCTTTGACCCTCGTCAGAAAAATTGTGGGCCAGAGCACTCCACAGTGTCTGGTTCCTAGAGTTGTCGGGTTCCAGGGTTTCCTCGACATCAAGCTCTACATCTAGCACCATCAAATCTTGGCACCCACTATGCTGGTAGGCGTCACTCTTACTCCGCTCAGCTAAATACTTCATCACATCTTTGATTTTCAAAGCAGGGCCTACCATGTCGTTCGAAAACGTCTGAAACCATGGACCAGTCTGTATGCAGGACACCTATAATCCGAAGCAGGATACTTACGGAAGTCAGTCTGTGGCGCACACATTTTGGTTTCAGATAGCCATCCTTGATTTCACCTTTCTCCAAACGATTTGCGTAACTTTTTTCATTGGTTTTTGATGTCCCGTTTGCTTGATCCCTCCGGTTTCTGTACTTCTCCAACAACCCCAGTCTTTGCTGTGAAGACTGTTGGTCTTTGTTTGTACCTCTGTTTTTCTGCTTCTTCATATACATATCCGTCGCTACATTAGCCAGCCACTTGATATCTTGTTCTCCATTTCCACAAGGGACCTTGAACATCTCTCCGCGTACCGCCACCCGAGTGTGCAAGTTGCTGGCTTCCCCCGTTGAAGCGTCATGCTTTGGAGAATCGGTCGTTTGATTTCTTCCTTTCTTTGGACTCGGAGACCGTTTTCCTTTTCCCTTCGTTCCCTTACGAGTAGGGCTATCTTTGCTGATGAGAGACGGACGAGAGGACGCAGATTCTGTAGCATCTTCCGTAAGGCGATTCCCTGTGCCACGGTGCCCTGTTTTCTCTTCCGAATCGAGCTTTTCATCTTCCTTCTCTCCTTCATGGTCACTAGGAATGTCATCCAGAGCACCTGGGTCAAGCCCCATCTTCTTCATGGCATCCTCCATTTCCTCCGATGACCGGGAATCGTATGCAGCACCCGAAGTCGACATCGTACTCTCTCTCTCTCTCTCCCAAGAGCGCTTTATCTGAAGCTTTCGGGAATCCAAGATACACACCGTCTTCCCGATAGGAAGGGCGAAACAAAACGTAAATAGTTTTGAATTGAATAGAGCATACTTCATGCACTAACGGCTTGAACGCCGATTCGGTTTTTGAGATTGTAACGCGACAATCTTTTCTCATCCTTTGTCCCCTCGCTCAGAATTTCACCGCTGCTCTAGAGGCGATAGTTTGTCCATTCTTGTGACTGGCCAGTAGCTTATTCCGTTCAAATCGTAGAGGAGATCTCATGGTGAGCGCGGTAGCTCATGAGGACAGTAATGAAATTCGAGACATTCCTCCTCGTGCCCTTACTCTTGTCGCCATGGTTGGTGGATGCCGTCAAGGTAAGTGAATGGTTACTACATAGGGAAAACAGTAATGTGAGGTGCATTCACGGCATGTACTCCCACCTGCTGATACAGGCTGTGGGTGCGCGCAGTCGGCTGCAGAATCTGGCTCAACAGTTCCAGGGAGCGCCCATCCCTTTCCATGATTCCAATTTTACGGAGGTTGTGGATGAGGATGCGACGGGTCAATACGATACAGCGGTAGTATTCACAGTGGGAGATACTTCGAGGTGAGACTCAGTTCTCGTACTTTGAGAGACGTACGGGTCAGGGCAAGTGTGGGTTTCCATGCATTGCAGATACCAATGTGGCATTTGTCCTGAAGCGGTTCTGCACTTTACTCTAGCGAGCAGGTCATACTCGATTGACATACCTTATGAACAGCAAGACTTGTTCTTTGGTATTTCCACCATAGAAAGCGCGCCGTGGATATTCCAGAAGGTAAGTGATTTGTATGCACCCGAGTGAATTCCGGTTCCATCAGATTGAGGCCGGTAGACGCGCAGAAGGAAATCAACGCTGTCCCATTCGTAGTCTACTACCCAACGAAGTCAGGTGGAGAATCTAAAATGATAGAAATGGGAGACCCAAATGGATTTTCTGCAAGGACGCTTCTTGACTACTTTGGAAGACAACATGTCCGTGTGTATCCGAATCCCGCGCGCTTTATGCCACTAGGTACCTTCGCCACGCTCATTATGGCTATATTAGCGTCAGTGATATCTGCGAAACCGCATCTCGTAAAGTTTTGGAAAAATCACTCGTTTTGGTATCTTGGTAGTTTGGCCATGTACGGCTGTGCTATTAGTGGAGTTATCAGCTGCATCATACGCGGAGTACCATGGACAACGTTTGACTCCAACGGAAGGGTATCTCCTTTTTCGGATCAATCGGGTTCCCAGACAATAGTTGAAGGGATTTTCATGGCGTCATTATTGTTTGCCTCTGCATTTGCAATTATTATGTTGCACAAGATTGCTGTGAATCGAGGAAATAGTGATTTGCTGAAGGTTGTTGGCTGTGCAGTTTGCATGGGGTTGTTTGCTGCAGTTTTTACAAATTATGTGAAGATATTCCAAAAGAAGCAAGGTTGGGTATCATTTGGAGATATGATTCCTGCGGAAGTTTATGCAATAATGCGGCTCTTGCATTCCAAGATTTCCGGGATTATTTTCCGCTACACAGGGATACAGATCCCCTACTCGCTATACTCCAGCATGTTGGGCTTGAAAAATTATTGAGCTACATAATGGTTTGTCTAACACTACGTGTTTATATTTTGGGGGGRGATAATATATCGGTACATGTATTTATAAATTGTCGAACTCATCTGAAGGCAATGCAATGTGTCGCGAGGGATCTACCCTCCACCCGGTGTAACGCATAAGTTTGTCAATAGGCGTGGGACACCATCCATGGATCGCAAACAGTGCCCTAATAGTATATGGGTATCTGTAGCAAAGAACTTCCTATGTAGTAACAGCATTCTAGATCCCACTAATACCCGACTTACACATAGGATGAATCTCCACTTTCAATCCCATAAATGACACCCCTTGCGGCTTTTTCTTCAGTCATACTCTTGAACATATTGGCAATCTTAGGAAGACGCGTGGCAGAACCTGGATTATTCTTCCAGTATGTGCTGCTAACTTCTCCCAATATTACTTCTTGAACAAGAATATTGGTAGACCATAAATCAGCGGCCAGCGCCTTGGAAAGACCACACAGAGCATATCGCATACTGCACCGAAGACAGAAGGGAACCATTCCAACCGACAGTGATTCAAATGAACCCCCTCTCAACTCACGTGGTATACATTGTCGATCCAGGTATCGGGGAACGAGATGCCGGAGACTGGACATTTACGATCTGTCCTCTATTACGCCGAATCATGCCCGGTAGGAATGCTCTGGTGACAAAGACAGCAGCCAGCAGTGGAGCATCCAACGTCGACCAGATTTCACCAACATTCATCTCGAACAAGCTCTTCCACTGCCCTGAACCAGCACAGTTGACTACAATGTCTGGAGTCCCATGGACTGACGTGATGTGCTCACTAACTGAGCGCACTGCAGTGGACGACACCAAAGCGGATTAACAATTAACCTAAGTAACTGGGACGTGTGTGGGACGCACCTTGCTCAGGATCAGCACAATCAACACGGTACGCAGTTGCTCGTTCCCCATACTTGTGATTGATCTCCAGAGCCACTCTTTGTATTTTTTCTTCGTTCCGTGCCATTAGCACCACTTGTGCTCCACGCGCAGCTAGGAGATGGGCCAAGGCTGCTCCAATGCCTTGGCTCGATCCAGTTACCACCACTAACGATCCCTCAATATTGACAGCACGATACCGCCTCCACAGTCTTACAGCAAGATATGCAGCAGCACTGCCTGATGCTAAACCAAGAACGAGCGGGTTCTTGCATTCTGTGGGAAGTCGCTTCTGAATACAATCGATGCCGGTGGAAAGACGAGAGATAAGCCGCTCCCGGATCGTGGAAGTCATTTTGCTTTCAGTCACAGCAAGCCACCAGTCGCGTAAGTACGTTTATAGATGCATACCACCCATAGCAAAAAATAACCCCTGAAAACGACGAATGTATAGTGAGGAAAAACCCGAAAAAAGAAGAAAAAAAAGTTGCGACTCGCGGTTTCGATCCGCGGACCTTGAGGTTATGAGCCTCACGATCTTCCTCTGATCTAAGTCGCAGCAGTTCTGGAAGAAAAAGGAGAACCGAGTTAATACCTATAATGCTTCGAACACATCCGGAACTTTGGACATTCCAACCGAGCCACACTGGTCGAGAAATACCATGTCGCTTAAAGTCGGGATGATTCGGAGCAAATATGGCAAATGTGTTAGAACTCAATAAAATTTGGGGTTTCGCATGGTGAGGTTGGTTCCAAAGATTGGGACTTTTACGTACGCTCGTCCACGTCACAATGTTAACACATTGTGGATCAGACGTGTCGGCATATTGGAGCAGTCAGTTGAACACTTCATCGCCCCGACGTTGCCTCCCTGTCTGCAAGGACGTGAAGTCGCGGGGGTCAACGACTTCCCGGATGAGCGAAGCAAGACGCGGCGCTTGGCCACTTCACTTGAACGCACGATTCCGCAAACTGGGAAATCTCCGTCTACACTAAAGGTACGACCGGGCGCCCACCTGGGCTTTAGATGGGGGCATCCTTGGATAGAGTTTGGTCTACTTCGACATCATTCAAGGGTAGATTTGAAGAAACAAATCCATTGGAGGTGTGTTAATAAGATTTTAGACTTAAATATCTCCTCGGTAGCCTTCATTGCTAAAGAAAATGGATCAGAGCGAGCTTAAGGAACAACTTTCCCAGGTATGTTCCCCGGTTTTCGTGTCTTACTACCAGTTATAAAGAGGCCTATACTGGCCATCCCGGTAATATGAGTCCTGACGCCACCTGCTGACTAGGTGTTGTCATCTCATGGGCTCCCACACTTGGATCCCGGGGAAATCAGAAGTGGCAGGAGAGGAGGCTGACACCAAAATGACAGGATTGTCCCTTCTTCCTAAAGCAAACCAGATATAATTTTTTTTTTCTCTCATCGAAATGTTGTTTCTTAACGCTGCAGGTGCAAAAGGGCATGCAAGTGCGCTTTGCTATGGAGTTGTCAGAAGTAAGTCTAAACTTCCGCTGCTTGTCCTCAGAATTAGCCTTTTACTTCTGTGTGCAGGCGGGCATGTCACTATGCTTTGACCGCTGCGTTAGTTATCCTTCTAGTGACGGAAAGCTGGATTATAAACAAAGAACATGTCTTTCAAACTGTCAGCAAGCTTATATTAACTCGTTCCAAGTTGCCGTAAGTGAGCAGTCACGAATGTGCTTAGAATCGCGCTCGATGGCATGCATCTTTAATTTATTTCTGCTCAGGCTGATGAATTGAATGAGGCACTCTCAAAACAGTCCCAGCAACAACAGTAGAACAGACGATGGTTCTACTCTCAATGGTTATTGTCTGTTTGAAGGATTTACTCTGAGGACGCAGAACCAGAGCCTAGTGATGTATGAATGCGTAGCAGTAACAATCACACCATGACTGAACAGTTGATGAGGATACTGTTAGTTGAGGTTCTTATATATGAAAGCAAAGAACTCAGTGAAATCCCGCCTCTCAAGGTGCCTACCGTGTACCGCATTCCAGGCTGAATTTCCAGCTCCGTACGGCTTGTCTGCGTGCGCAGCTTCGGCCCAGAGCATGCGTGATCGCTTCTAGTATGCTTCCTTCCACAACGCTACAGTTGTATTGCAACTCGAAAGCTACACACTCTTCTTGAACTTGTTGTACCATGTTGCAAACTTGCCGCGATTCGGGAACGGCGGCCAGCGTGGCCGGGTTCACAAGTTGTGAACCATTGCAAACGGCAGTGTCGTTGACTCATTGTATGGCAAACTGATATTGATTTCCTACACGGTTGATACATTTAATAATTTGTATCAGTCTAGACATGTTTATGCCTTAATGAGCGAGCAAGAGCTACTGCTTCTTTCTTGTGGGTGCTAAACGCTCTGATTGGTTGTCTACGCGCCAAAATTGGTGCATGCTTGCTACCTCCGCCATTAGAACTCTCACACTCTCGAAATGCGCAGTATGTGGAAAACTGACAGCCAGTTTGGTGCCTCGATGAGGCAGATGGATCTTAGTGATTCCGTCCAACACGCGTCAAGATGGAAGAAATGGCACAGTGGCGAAGACGTCCTCTCACAAACGGTAAGCCGCGTTTATCATTTCCATCATTTTCATGCACTACATTCGTTGTCGTTCTTTTGGCTTCGATTGGTTGTGCAGCAGAGTTCTGGGCGCAAAGAGTGCCAAAGTGACTCAAGTCGTTGGGAAACTGAATCGCATGCGGCCTTTACGTACTATGTGAGGCCACAGGAACTTGGGGAGAGCGAATTGGACACTTCCTCTGGTGCTCTAAATCGTACGGAGGTCTTCCAGTCTACATCTCGGCATAATACTTCGGGATATAATGTAAGTTCCACTGATACAGTGCATCGCGTAAGCGCACTGCTAACGTTGTAGTTTCTTCGCGGCAGCCGAACCAATATCAGGATTGCGCAACAAAGCGAGAGTCTAGTGCACAGTCACATCAACCCCAACTCCAACGTACAGAAAATGATGCTTGCCAGGAAGAAATCGATCAACCTGGACATTATGAGTGTGTTGAAGTACCCGTAAACTTCTCCGAGACAGAATACGCAGGAAGGCCACAAGACCATGCAGGAAATATTGTAGATGAGGAGCTCAAGACCCTGCACGGGGAAGAAATGGAACGGCAAAGGCTCGAAAAACAACGACAGGAGGAGCTTGAACAAAAAGAGAGAAAAAAACGGGAAGAACAGGAGAGAATTCGGGCAGAGAAAGAAGCAAAGCGTGAAGCCAAAAGGAAACGTCTGGAAAGGAAAAAGAAGCAAGACCAGAAACCGCTTACTCCAGCTGAAATGACTGCAAGAGCGAAAAAGCAGGAACAACTGGATAGAATTCAGAATTCAAGGGAGCTATCCAACAGTGGCTTCTCGAAGCATTTTAAGAAACCCCCCTTCCATTCATATGGGTAAGTGATTTTCCGAATCGCTGCTACTCACGTGCGTCGTTGTTCATTTGCTCCGCGGTCGCGATGCAGCCATGGAAATGTTAGACCAATTAAAGGTGGTGTGATGCATGGCAACTATATGACTAGCTACAATGTTCAGCCTCTCCTATCGCGCGCAAGCCAAAAATATGAGGTGAGTTGTGATGTGTGTGTTGCTATAGGTGTAACCGCTGTAGACATAATTTGATCATTCGTACCATCGCAGGATATAATGGATGATGTTGCATTCGTGTATGATTCTGCTTTGCTTCACCTGGATCCATCAAAAACTGGTCAGGAATCTTCAGGCGAAGAACCAGATGAACACCATGAAACGTTGTTAGACACAGCTCGTGAGAAGCTCAAGGAGGAATACGGTGGTAAGTTTTGTATAAGCAGCTGTGCCTGCATTCAGCATTAACTATTGTATGTTGCTATTACAGAGAACGTCAAAGCAAAGACGAACAAGCGTGCAGAAAACCGCCAAAGACGCTCGTCGATAACCGATCAAATGGAAGGCAGTAAGACCTCGCAACAACCCCAGCAAGGCAAACAGGAAAAGGATGGACAGAATCCGACGTCCTCTGGAATTAATGCTCCGAAGCGTGAGCAATCTAACCACCACCCTCAGACACCTCAGAGACAGAGAGATCAGTCCCAGCGAACGGCGGCGCCGCGTACCCGCCAAGGGAATTCTGCGAATAGAGGAGCGACATCTAATCCGAAAAACGCGGAGGGGACTCGACAAGGGGTGAATTTTGAAAAGAAACTAGGGAAGTCCAAAAAAGGATCTGCTCGAAGAAAACTAGCTATGGAATGTCATCCGTCTTCTTGGGAAACGGAGTCGCATGCCGCCACCCGCCGAACCGGTGTAAAGGGACCTGATACATCTCCACAAAAGAAACAGGAATTGCAAGAGAAACTAGAGGCCGATACATCGGAAATATTCAAGATTCCTATGCGATACCGAAGGAGCTGGAGTGCTGGTGTTTCTCAGTCTCTGCAATGGGTAGACGACGAACCAGCTACTAAACCGGCGGAGCCCATGGCACAGTCTACTCAAGGCAACCACCAAGGCGACAACTCGGACGATCCGCAACAGCACAATGATACTCAGGTTATGAGGTCTACTGATAGAAGCAATACTCGAAATGTTTCCCAAGTTGACGTGCAGGAAGAGGAGCCGGAAGAAGAAGGTCAAGGCCAGTACGCCACTCAGGGTTACTATCACGGTGTGCCACCCCCACCACCACCGCAAGCAACTCATTCGATTGTTGGTGAAGAGGCAACTGGAGAGCCAACCGTGCGGCTGGTCACCTCTGAGTTCCGCCCGAGGAGCGTAAGAGAGCGAGATCCACGCCAGTTCAAGTACCTGCCCGTGGAGTGGTCGAAGGCTATCCGCCCTGCCGGTCGAGCAGTTCCCAAGAGCGACACTGTAGGTCATATTTTGCACCCATGTGACTGTTAAAGCTTGCGTTATTTTTTTCAGAGTACACTCAAAGAAAAATAGATTAAATAAACATTGTTAGCTGAATGCTTCCATACTCACGTGAAGTTGTTTTGTGAAGCTTCCATTTAACGCGCGTTAACATGACGTCGCAACTGCGCTAGGAGGCCTCTATACACCCCATAACAGCCTGAGATTGAGAAAATCACGGCTGATGATACTTTTGGTATCCCTTTCAATGGCATCGCTTCCCTGTTGACTGGAATCCTTGAGTGACTGAAACAAGTGACGATGGAATATTTGGCGCAAGGCGGGCCATTTTACGACCGCTCGAATACCTTGGAAGCGGTAGCAGCTTCTAATGAGTTTAACAAACGGAGATTGCATGACCCTCCAGAGCAAAGCGATGAACAGTATTTTCCTGAAATTGAACAAGACGGAAGAAGTAAGCGAATGAAAAGAGATGAACAGCAAACAACGTAAGTGCAGCAACGACAACGTGAAGCTGCAATTCCACTACGTCAGTAGACGCTGTGTTGGTTCTCTCCAACAGACCTAGAGAAAGCTCATATCCTCCAAGTGAGGAAACCGCGTCGACTCCCAGCAATGTGCCGAAGAAGGGTGGATGCGAAACAGAATGCCAGCAGGAACGGATCAAAGGTACGCTCTCGCTAGTTGACCACGGGCTTTAACCCTGCGCGCGTTCTTGACCACGTCTTCAACGCCACCCTGCACAGTCGCTCTTCGAGTCCGTCCAATGCTTCAAGAAGACAAGAAGTACTATGTCTCATATTTGTCGGAGGAAGAGCAGATTTGCGTGAAGCCAATGCGCGAACAACACTGTGTGGAATTGCACCGGCCGTTGGGGGATGTCACAGCTAGATATTTCGATACCGTCTTTTCCAGTTCTGACACCCAGCATGAGTTTTACGAGGATACAGCTGCGCCTTTAGTTCAGAAATTCATAGAAGGATATAATGCTACATTACTAACTTACGGGCAAACAGGCGCAGGGAAAACGTATTCTGTGTTCGGCAGTAAGTCATACTGGGAGGAGCATGTCAAAGGATTTCGATCTGTGGACGAGCTGAACCTCCAACATCAACACGCGGGAATTGTTCCAAGAGCAATCAAAGATATTTTCCAATATATGGATAGTCAACCTAAGGGTTCATGTCGGCTTTATGTGTCTTTCGCGGAGATTTATATGGAGAAGCCTAAGGACCTACTTGACCCGACACGGGGAGCGAGCAAGAAACTTCCAATCCGGCAGAAAAAGAATGGGGAAGTATATCTGGATGGACTACGTTGTTGCGAAGTCTTTAGCCCAGCTGAATTGATGGTGCTCGTTTCAGAAGGAGTACAAACGAGAATGTCAGGTAAGCGGACGATGTGCAGTTCTACTGCGTGTTGTTGAGACTTGGTTGGATTTCCTTCCGCAGCTCTGACACGGATGAATTCTGAAAGTAGCAGATCCCACGCGATCCTTCAAATATATTTAGATCAAGATTTTCCCGGAGAAAATGAATCAATACAAACCCGGCGCTCCACATTGAACATCGTTGACCTCGCTGGAAGCGAAAATGTAGCTAAGTCCAAGTCAACTGTAAGTGTTTGACCGGCCAACGCCATTGCTAGTGCTGGATTGAGGGGACCTACTAGAAATGTTTAAAAAACAGGGTCTGCGGCTTGAGGAAGTAAAGCTGATCAATAAATCTATCACTGCTCTTGGTAACGTGATTAGTGCCTTAGCTGAAGGTTCCGGTCGTGGTGAAGGGAAACCGACAAGACATATTCCCTTTCGTGATTCAATACTCACCAGACTGTTGACGGATTCAGTTGGGGGCAACTCGTATACGGTGCTTTGTGCAAACATTGCACCTATCGCTTCACACATTGACGAAAGGTGAGTCTTTCTCGTGGTGAAAGCTAGTGGCTTGATAGGCGCTAAATTGTCCGTTATGACTGCAGTTTTAGTACCGTGTGTTTTGCAACTCGTGCCATGTCTGTCAACAAGCAAGTAAGACTTAACAAAGCTTCGCAAGCCGTTAGGAATAGCTCTAACGGCAAAGAACTAAATGATGAGGATGTTGCCAGAGAGGCCAGGGCACGGTTTGGGGATAATGCACTAGCTTCTCCCGGGGCAAACTCCCACAGCTCTTCTGGAAATTCGAGCGCGTATGACCAACAGTTGTATCGCACTGTTGAGCTGCTACATGGCAAGGTTGAGAAACTAAACGAGATCATCAGATTTCAGCAGCAAGAAATTATGGCCCTCCGTGGGGATAAGTCTGGCTACATTGAGCCGGAGTCGTAAAATATAATCCGTACGTGAATGTAAAACATACACACGCTCACATTAATCCGTTGTTCATTTAATGGTTAAAACCAATCATGATTGTCTGAGGCACCACTCTGTTGAGTTCTATCAGAATTTATACAAGAAATTGATGGAAACTTGTGCATGTTATGTTCGTCTGAGCGCTTAGCAGAGTGCTGGCTCTGCTTGTCGGCTGTCGATGTTGACGAGATTGAAGGGAGTCCTGACGGATTCAACGGCGTGCCTATCTGTTTCTTTTTCTGATAGCTATCTTCCTTCCCCATATTCGATTCCTTGTTTGAGCCACCCAAATAAGATGTTAAAAAGAATCCGTCGTCTGCATCTTCCTCCGCCACTTTGGCTTGGTCATTCTGAGCCGCTTCAACCCCGACGCGAGGAAGGGACCTATCTTTGCCATTGCCACCAGCGGACGATTGATTTCCTGCCAGACGTGGCTCCGGCGTCTGTGATGAAGAACCTTTCTTGCTCTTTCCTTTGGAAGACGATGTGTTCCCAACGTTCTGATCACTTGCATCTTCTTCGTCATCGCCACTAAAGCTGTCAAAGCTATCAGAGTAACCGTCTTCGTCGTCAGTAATCCTCGAGGAGAATCTTCTGCTACTAGCGGGAGACTGCGGTTCTTCTGTATTAACGGTTTTTCTCTTGTTAGATTTTCCCTTGCCATCCTGTTTTGGTTTCTCTGCCGTTCGGTTGCTCTCGGTGACCCTTTGAGAAGAGCGCGGTGGTAAGTTCCTTGTTCCCGTTCGAACGGGTATTCTTCGGGGCTTTTTGGCTGCTTGAACACTACTCTTGTCTTCCACAGGGCGAGCTGCTTTGTTCACCGTCTTATGTTTCATTTTCTTGTTTTCCTCTGTCTTGATGTTCGCGTCCTTAGTGCCTTTCTGTGCATTGAGTTTAATGCGACTCAAGTTAAACGTCCCTTTTTTTGTTGGTTGCTTGGTCGTCTTAGGGGTTTGTGACTGTTTTTTCTTGGCATTCTCTTGCTGTTGCTTTTTAACTTCTTCTGACATCCGCTCCCAGAAGGGAACACGGTTTTGGATGGCTGACTTTGAATTTGTTTTGCGTGATTTATTGAGTTCTTCCTTCCGACGAAGAAGCCATTGAGGTACATGTCCTAGCTTCCTTCCATGTTCGAGAGGAGCATAATTTGCCTTTCTTAGCCCCATTTCCCCATCTGTTTTACTCGCTGCCTTCTCCCGAGATAGTTCAAAGGCACTCCGTTGTTGATGCAGTGGAGACTGGCGATCCTCCTCTGTCGCCTTCTTGGGAGACTGATAAAACCAATTACGACGTTGCTCTCGGTTTTCCACTTCTTGTCGCTGCTTTAGCGCTTGCTGCCTCCGCGAGGGGGAAGGTTTCGAGAGCTGGGATGCCCTGGCACGCTGGGCTTGTGCCACTCGTTTCCTATACTCTCGTTGTTCCTCATTCCGCTGACGATGAGCTTTTTGTCTGGCTTGTCGCTGACGTCTTCGCTTTTCACTTTCAATTACTTTGTCTGCTAGCTTACCAGCATATTTCTTGTCTGTTGCAGCTTTACGAAAGTCAGGTTTAGATAGCGTCGATTTACTGGAGGGAGTGTACAGAGTTTCGCCTCGTATCCCTTCGTTAAAGTTGATTGACCTCTTAACATTCAGTCTCCGTGGCTGGGGGTTGTTCAGCAACCTTCCTTGACCGCGTTTCCGCCCCGAGGAATACTTTTCTTCAGCCTCCCTTGCGATTCTTCGCTTTTCAAGGCACTGTTCTTCATTCCTCCTCCTGGTTTGTTCGTACGTTTCACTATGATGACTCTGCTTGGCAGTACTCTGTTCGGAAGCGGGTGAGCTTATTTGGGATGAAACTGAACCTCGATTCGACTTAGACAAGCTAACATCACTTCTTCTCTGATGTTTCCTGTCACTTGATCTTTTATTGTACTCGCTATGCCCACCTTCTACGTTTGAGTCCACCGATTCGGCATGCCTCGATAACGAGCCAAAACTTTCATCACGAGTCAAGGGTGATCCTCGCGGTTGCTCCTCAGGGAGGGTATACAAGCGCGAACCTTGAAAGCCCCGGCTTCTTCTTACTGATTTTTGTAGCCTCGGTTTATTCGTATGTGTTTGTTGTTGTTCATGATGTCGGTTGTGCCCCCAAGGGCTTCTTTGAGACCCTGCACTCCGGGAGACATTGTTGTCATTTGAGTTACCACTCTCCGACAATCCTAGCTGAAGCTCCTGAATGGACACGTGTGCCAACCTATCCGGATCTGTCAACTCCAGGATCCTGGCTACTTCGGACGACTGAGACATTACCACGATTCCCCAACGCCCGACAAACCACTGGTCGTTTCAAACACCTGAAACCACAGACCGAACGCTTTCTCCTCAGCCAATAACCGAACAATGCGTTCTACTTGATGCTTCTGTAGTTTAGTCTCCGTGGGTCTTATAGCGCCGACAACCGCAGAAGACGGTTAGAGAGCATCGTTCCAAGCTTCTGCTCAATGCGTTTACGTTAGCTCTTCGGCTAAGGCAATCAAGTTCGTACCCTCAGTGACCACCACGCACTATTCGGCATATACATCCACATCTGTCCAGAGGGAAATCTGACCCACAAAACTCGCTATGCTTTTGTAATTTCCTGGGCTACCTTCCAGACCGTGTAGCGAGAGCGTTCCTTGGACCAAACGCGGACTGTCGTACCGTAAGCACGAGCCAATGCAACAATTTCCTCAGAGAAAAGTGCAGTCTATAGAGTTATACACATGCAACGTGATGAAACCCGACAAACACACAGTAACGCGCTGTAACCAGCGGAAGTTATGCCGGGGCCCGTTTAGGGGGGACCTCTGCGTCAAACTTCAACTTATCTTGGAAGTGTCTCAAATGCTGCATGGATGTCTTACAAGACGGTATTGTGTAGACGACGCAAAATGTAGTAATGTCTGCGTAAACTTTGGAGAATGTCGTATTTGTCATCGCAACAATGAGCTATCGGCGGGGATTCCACGTTGCCAGTGCAACTCTGCAACATGCAACGTGGAAGTCGGACAGGAGGTTCAAGTTTCTGTGCAGCCACGAGGAACTCGTTTGTGCGCCTGTGTATCGAAGGCTCTTGAGTACGTTTGCTGCAACAGTAGCTAGTCCAGGATCCTGTGGTGAGAAGGAGAAGTATCCGTCCCCATGTCAAGGAATTCCCGGTCAGCAGGAACAGATCCCGTCCCAGCTCGCCTCGGCTGTAATATTCACCGATGGTGCCGCGCGAGGAAACCCAGGTAAAGCAATGTAACTTGTTGCTGATCCCATACCCGGAATGGCTAGCAAGCTGATCTCGTACTGCAGGTCCTGGAGGCGCTGGCGTCGCGATCACTGACTCGGAAACTACACAAGTCCTTCATCGCTATTACTTGTATCTGGGAGACCGTGTTACAAACAATGTTGCCGAGTACATGGTGAGTGAACAATTTCACACAAACATAAAGCATATTCTCAAAGGAGAATTTTTAGGTTGTATTGTCATAGGCCTTGCTATGCGGGATTAGGGCGGGGCGCCGACTAGGAATCAAGAACTGTATTTTTCGCACAGATTCAGAACTAGTCGAGAAGCAAAGTGAGTTATAAGCGCTGTGCAGCACTGACACAGATGTCCACCTTAGTTCATCTGCGAAACGGCTGCATGCTATTTCAGTTAATGAAGTATACAAAACAAGATCTGTCGTTCTCAGTAAACTGAGGGACACAGTAATGGAGGAAGCACAATCGTTCGACTCGTTCGAAGTACAACACATTCCTAGAGAAGACAACACGCTTGCTGATGAACTGGCCAATTTAGCCTTAGACAACGCAAGAGTCAAGCATCTTAAGCAATAGTGCGGCTGGAAACGCAAACTCAATGTCGACCATTCGCAAATGAATAGGATCTGATGTCCCAACGTAGGGTAGGGTTTGCCTCTGAACAAAGGAGAGTCACGAGCCCAACGTATCTGTGGGTGCATCGTCCTTGAAATAAGACCCTACATGACTCATAAGCATAGTAGCCCGGTTCCTAAAGTGCGATGTGACCGTGTTGAGGTGTGATGCAGCCCGCTCACCGGTGTTATGCTGTTGGCCGCCATTGGCTTCAGAGTGCTCGCTGCGTCCGTGTTGACTCTCTGAGAATAAGTCCATGGTCTTCCATAGAGGACCTTGGTGTACCCTCTTTCTCATTGATGTTGATGAATAGTCATTCTGCAAAATAGCAGAGCTTTCAGCTAGCTCACTTTGAGGAAGAGACCCCGAATCTCCTCCGAACGAACAAAGGAAAATAGTCCGCGGTCGGTTTCGTTCATCCTTGATAGCTGCAGCCCTTTGCAGCGTCTTTTGGGCTCGCTGTAACTGTTTACGACCTTGTTTGGTATTGATAAGTTCTTCAGCGAAAGTGCCCTTGAGCATCGACCGGTTCTTGCTTAAGTAAGCGTACACCAGTTGCTGAATCAATGGTTCTGTCAAGGAGTAGTCAACAGGATCGACAATTTCTTCCACAGATTCCTTCAAACGATTGAGCAGTCCTTCTGAGCTGTCTCCTTTTGCTTCCTTCAGCAATTCTTTAAGACTACAAAGACTCCTCGAAACATCTGTCGAAAATAAATTGTTAGCATCGTTCTGCGCTCGCGAAACATGGCGCTCCCCGTGGCAAAGCTTGAAAAGTACTGTAGCGTCGAACAATGACTGCATCAGGAGCGAGTCATTGCTACTTTCGGGCCCGTCTAGTCGTTGCAACAGTGATTCCATCAAACAAATTCCGATTGAATTGGCTAAAGTTGTAGTACCAGCTCGGTTCAACGCAATTGCTGTATCCCTGATTAGAGGCTTCACCGACGCTTCCCATCTAGATGCTAACCCGACACTGGTAACGCGGTTGTATGAATCTGTTTCTACTCTGATCACCTCTGAGCTTTCGTTTGTGGCCATTGGGCAAGACAGAGCCTCCGAGACCAAGTGAGGTAAGGAGTGGCCAAGTTTAGAGAGGTGCTGCGGTATTTTCACAGCTGGCTTGTAGCTGACGTGGTGGTACTCCGAGGACCGAAAATCAGATGGAAGCATATGGGCTTTAATAGTTTCCTCCATAAACGAATATTTTCGCTCCATCGCATCGACCTCCTCACGAAAAGAAGAAAGTACCGACGAGACAAGCGGTGAAACGACCGACGGAGTCCAAGCAACATCTGTTTCAGCGGGGGTTGTTCCTATTTCTGTGCCAGTATCCGTACCCCCTACAGACGACGACTCGCCGTCCGCATTACTATCGGCGACACTAGCATAGTCGTCAGATTCACCACCAACACGGACGCCTATCCATCCCCAGACGAGTTCCCTAAAATTGACTGCAGAGACATCCCGATAAGTAGACAAGCCGTCTTTAGCTTGCGAGCAATGTAATTTTGCATGCAATAGCGCGCCCAACACGAGTAAACGGGACGAACAAAGAGCAAACTGAGTCTTCATGGAGTCAAGCGATTCAGAAACGTGGCCGTCCGTTACTAGGGACAGCATATCCACCAACAGCAACCAATACCGCATAAACGCAGCCAGCATGTACAGCTGTGGGCAAACTACTGCCAATCCATTCAGCCCAAGCTGGAAGTGTTGAGAGCAAGTTTCCCACAATTTTTCAACCCGGGATGACAAAGCCTCCATCGTTAATCGAAAACTTTCCACAATTGCGTTCTCAAGACTTGACCTCATCATATCAGCGGAAGATCCTTTCAGATCATCAGCATACCGAAAAATGGTGCACATTTCAGCTAACACGCGAGATATGATGGTCTCAAGCCGTGGCTGGTCCTCCAAGTGACTACATACTGAGCCACCGCCGCTGTTCCCCGCATGCTGTCTTTCAAGAATTTGATTCTTAATCTCAATGTCTTGTAAGATACGCCCTTCTTTCCGGGCTTGCTGAATCCTCCTTACCCGTGCGATGCATCCGGCAAAGGGTTCGCTACGCTGAGATAAGTGGTTCTCTTCTCCGCTTTTCCTATTTGCTGAGTGAAAGAATGAGGTCAAATCATCCACCTGCTTGTAGAGAGGCTCAACCAGTGTAGACACTTTTTTAACGAGCAACCTGGCAAAATGCTCACTTGTCCGCTTCGTAACAACTTCGAGAATTGATTGAACTTCCCGGGAGTCAGCAATTTCTGGTAGCACGCGTAAAACCCTTTGCGTCAGCGCAGAATGTGTAGTAGTTGCTGTAGCTTTACCCCATAGTTGCGTGCTTTCAAGCATCTTAGACTTGCTGAATTCTTCAGAATGCCGCGCCATAGAAAATATAGAGTCCACACTTTCATGCCCCTCCATGTGATTCAATTCACGTGATAACAGGGTTTCCATCTTTCCGGAAAAGCTACGGACAAAGTCACTAATTAAACCTCGTTGTGTTTTATCGGATACGCCATCGCAAACGTTGTTGGAAATCAACGGTTCACTTCCTTTGACAAGGGAAGGAAGCTCTGCTTCCAAGCTCGCTAGAAAGGACCGGCGATGTGATGTCGAAACGAGGGGGCATATCACGCACAAGATGCCCAAAGATTCAATGAGGCTCCGAAGGGCGTCATTTACTTGGGTAGCTATTTCGTCTTCTTTATTTTTTCTGTTTTCAATTCCTTCGACGATCAAATCGCCATAATTCTTCAACACTTCCGCTTCCGTGGACGTTGAGCATTCAAAAAGTCCAAGAAGAGCAGAAATCCGTTGCTCGATTCGTTCTCGTATAGTTTCCCGTTCATCTAGGTGTCGCAGCGTTCTCCAGCACTGCCGCTCAAAACGATATCGGGTGTCACGAATTGGGGCATCACCGGAACGCAAAGCAAATTGTCGGAGCAGCTGGACTGAGTCCGAGCCTGATTCTTCCGAGCGTTCCGACAGACGGCCATATTCCGTGTTATATATCGACATCAATCTGGCAGCGGTAACCAAATCCTGTCGCCGCAAAGCATTTTGTGCTTTTCGACAAATTGCACCGAAGTTTACTGGATCTTCCATTTGTTTGCTTTTTCCCTCCCTGGTTGATTCTTTCTCTTTCTCACGCTTCTCTCCATGTCCCGACAATTCCAGTCCTTCCTGCAAATACATCCGTTGTCCGCGTTACGTAGGAATCCCGATGAGCAACAGAGGGACTAGCCTTACCTTGCACAGAGAGCCGATTGCTCCCTGGAAAGCATCCACCGTCCCTGACATTTGTTGTGTTTCACCAGCAGATCGAATAATATCGTCGTATCTGTCTTCCACCACTCCCTGAAGCCGGTCTTGCAGCGTTTTCGCCTCTCGTCTGAACGGAGTAAAAATAGCAGAGTAGGAACCAAAGCACAATTTCAGACTGGATAACAATGTCACACATACTGTGTTTGATCCAATACCTCTCGTATTTGATGTACACCCAAGTGTTCGAACATTTCATCGATCGACCGGAACTGGACATGTCTTTGCTGCTGCTGCTGATTGGGAGAGCGCCCAATAGCCGTAGGTCCAACATGCTGCCCTGTGCCACCCCTACCGGCATTAGAAATATTGTGGCCATCGTGCAAAGGGAGATGGTACTGATATTGGGCTGAGCTTCCTCCACTCTCAGTTACCGATCCATTCATGACAGACGAATCGGATGATTGCACCATGGTGACTCCTTCCAGGTCACTTCCCTCTCTTCATGCAAGAAACACCAGACAAACGCAATTCTCTCAAAACAAAATGTTCGTCTTGTATGCTCTATATGAATGAAGAAAGGCTTATTCCAAGAGCTATCTTCTCTGGACCGAACAATCTTTTATCAGCGTTAAGAATCGAATATAACGTGACAGAGTCTTGCCGTTTCCATGGCCAACACGGCGCCATACACCTGTGCAAGTAGTATTGTGAATACGGGGTCTTTGTGAGTAAGGTATCCTGAGTGTCCACTCACGAAACAAACTTCCTTTGTGCGAAAGGGACCACAAGTACTTGGGGGGCGAACGACCGCGATTAACGCCTAGTGCCGTCCTAGAGGTTCGAGGGCAACACGCCAACTACGAGGCTCACGCATTAAGTTTGTGCAACTACGTGCATGTACCAACGCGCATATCCTCAATTATTTAGTGGGAGAAGCAGAGGACGATACCGGACAATGGGCCCCTGTCGGGAAACTGGGATAAACGATGTTAACATGATTCCACGCTAATCACTGGAACGACGCACCTTTTGATGAAACAGTAGTGGTGGACTAATTCGTGAGCAAGGAGACAATGTCCTCAGGTTCAGGGCAAGAAACCCAGGAACTCTGGTCAACCATAAAGACCTCAAGTTCGAGTACCCGAAACTCCTCTGTCTTGTCTCCCACCCTCCGTAAGCGAGTGGATAAACTACTGAAACGATCGAGCCCTGGGAGCTCTGCCACTGCTCATTCAAGAAGCTATCATGAGGAGCTGCATTCTTCACGCTGGAGCGACTCTGGAAGCAACCTCCAACGTTCCCCTGAGGCCACCCACAGTTCGACTGCGTACCCTGCGGCACCTTCCGAGCAACTCAACCTGTACAGTTTTGCCGATTCTGTCGCTAGTAGGAGTAAAATCTCTAGTCGAAGAGTGCCACCGAGTACTAGTGGTCGTGACGAACGAAGGCATTCTCAGTTATCGGACAATCGGGTACGTTGTGTAGCGCATGGGAGGGTAACACTTATTGATAGATGAGAGTTGTCTGTGCAGAGATATGTAGATGCTTCGGGTGAAGACGGAAAAGATCACATAGACCCTGATATATTCTACGGCGTTGCAGATTCCACAATGCGCACAGAGGAAATGCATGGTAACTCTTCCGGGGGACAGCATTCGATGTCGCAGCGCGCTGAAGGGGTCAACAACTTGGGAAACGTGAGTTTTATAAAAAGAGGACGCTTTCAATAGGTGCCTTTCATTGTGTTATGGTGTTGCTCACAGTGGGAAAGGCGGCTGGTGCATCGGCTTGAGGCGGAGGTACACGAGGAACCGAGCAATGAGCTGCATGCTTCGGAAAATAGGCAGTCCGAGACGGTTGTCGAAGCTGCCGTTGACAGTTTTAGTATCAAAGATTTTACGGGCAAAAAACTGCACGTGCGACCGCTGTCTGGCGCGAAACCCAATAGAACAGAAACGAGGACTACGAAGCGACCAGAGAGTACAACTCCTTCACGATGGGGAAGCCCCCGAGTAGTGCCCACTAAGCCTTTGGCATCAGGAGCTTCTTCGTCGAAAGAGAATTCTGCAAAAGCTACGCGTTCTAGTGGTGAATCAGTTCCTCCCTCCACTACCTCCGTTATTCCCTCTGAAGCTAACGAGTTGAAGTCGCGGGCTACTTCTTCACTTCCCTCTATGTCGCCGTCAACGTCGAGTGCGTCCTTTCCAACCTCTAGATCTGTCAAAGTCCATTTCATGAACAACAATATGCGCTATGAACACGAATCCATGAAGCTGCGGAGGAATTCCATTCAAAGCATAAGCTCCAATACTACTAGTCTTCCGAGAAAAAGGAGTAAGAACAAGAGCGGTGATACATCTGTCTCGTGCTTCCGACCTGTGCTGGGAAACAGGAGTCAAACTCATCAGGATAGTTACTGTGTGAGTGACAAGCTGACTGGTGAACGTATAGAAACGTCGCCAACCTCTCATGGCACTCGCACGCCTTCAAACGGGAAATCGCGATCGCTCAGTCCTCGTAAGGATTATCACCGCCCTCCTCATGGTACATCATCTGATGAAAACTTGTCCTCTTCTGCCGCACTGACGAAGAAACAGCATTCTAAGGAAAAACAGCAGGTACTGGTTAGAGCATTCTCCGGAGGAAGGAGTCCCACAACCCAAAGCCCCGTTGAGAGCACTTTCCCGACCTCCCACGAAACGGAGAGCGGACGTGTCGAAGGAAGCTCGGATAGTTTTGTTAGAGTTCGTCCAAACAGTGATGTCTCTCCCTCTTCTGTTCCTGGTAGGCACGATCCGTCAGGACATAGGGACTCTAATGCAAACTGCGACGAGTGGGGTGTTTCTTCAAGTCCGTCCACGAACATAGACTCGGTCTCCTCTTCACACCAAACGATAGGGAATCGTGCACCAGCTGTCACTTGGGTATCTGGCACCGGAGGTGGTGAACACCAGTATGCAGTGAGTGAAGGCTCAGATAAATCACTATTTCCTGGAAACAACGGAAGCAATTCGAGAGCAATGAAGTCTCCCTGGGCATTAGCAGCTCCGTCCGCATTGTCCGGTGTTACGCAGCCGTCAGCCGAGTCCCAGAATACTCCTTCCTCTGCTATGTCTCCTGCATTCTCCATGCACCAACAGCTGAAACGAAATGGCAAACTGTCAAGATTAAAGAACGCTGACTGGGGACGGAGGATATTTCGCATACGCTCCTTACTCAAGGACTCCCGCCAAGTGCTCCATGGCATAACCGAACTCGCCCAATCAGAATCCGTCTGGTTAGCCGATGGGTTTAAGATGCTATTTCGGACAATTGGAAGTAAGCAGTGGAGACAGTGGCACCACCCTCGCCCTCGTTTGTATTTCCGTTCGGCAGAGTCGCTTGCCACTCTATATCCGGACGAAGGCCGAACACTGCCTGTTGGGTTTTGTACACGTTTATGTTGTCACGAAATCCCACCTGAAGACGCTGCAGCGCTGTCTCCAGCTTCTCAGAATACGTGTACGCACATTTCGTCGAGCGAATTACAAGACTATATCGATGGAGCGCACAAGGAACTGTTATCACTACGTAAAGAGAATGAAGAGCGGAAGCAGCAGATGAGCCGCCTTCTGGATGAACTGTCCGCTATTAGGGAAGTATTAGCACTGTCTCAAGAAAGAGAACAAGTATCTGGTGGGAACAACACTGTCATACAAGCACTGCACTCCCAAATGGAATCGCTAGAGAAGCAATTAAGGGAAACTGAACATCAATATAGGGAAAGTCTGGAATGCCAGAAAGAAGCGGACGCCCGACTGGAGCAGTTGAAGAACGCAAGAGGTGCAGATACTCAGCATGTCTCTCATCAGAATACGATGTCGCGTGTATTGAGTAACTCGATAACCATTGCTGCGGAACACCCGTCAAATCAACATTGGGAGATGGAGAGGCTAAAAGGACAAGTATCGTCGCTGACAGCCATGGCAGAGTCTTCTCAAGGCAACTATCAAACCACACTCGCACGACAAAAAGAGGCAGAGGCGAAAATTGAATCTCTTCAAGAACAACTGCGATATGGTTCAAAGCGAAGACGATCCGTAGCCGATTTAACTCAAGTCAACGCCTCTGCCCTCCACGTTTCTCCATCCAGGCAAACTCAATTCAGCGACGAGTTGGATAATTTACGGTGGCAAGTATCAGAGCTGCACCGCATGCCTGGAGGCTATGGACTGCCACTAACTCGGCAGACGCAAGGTATGGAGCGTATTAGGGGGGGTGGTGCAAAGGCGACGGGTGATGCACCGTCTGACATTTCTCGTGTGAACTCCGTGCACATTTCGCCGACAAAGCCCCAGCAGGATCATGGTAGCGAGATATTGAGTTTAAAACAACAGGTACGAGAACTGCAGCAACTCCTACAAGAGGGCCACGGAGAATCTAAGTCCAGGGGAGCTCAGGAATTGGATGCTCCCCAGCGCATTCAAGCTTTACAGAACCAAATATCCAAAGCGAGAAGCTCTCCCATGAATGCAGATGGTGTTGGTGTTGGCACACGAGCAGATTCCGCTGCCCCTTCTAGATCTGGAATGCATTCCTCTGTGCCATACACGAGCTCCCCTCGTGAAAGGATGAGCGAGAGCTCATTTCGAGAGGGACGCGTCGCTGCCCAGTACAATACATTTCCCGATAGAAGCAGCGCTCGCGAGTATCCCGTCACGTCTTACGGTGCTGGTGGGCGGACAATACCCCCTCCATTGAGCACTTCAGTGGCCGACGTACGGAGCGTAACGGCAACTCCATCTACCCCAGCCAAACAAGTTGCCTTAGATACTTCGGGATCTCATCATATGAATGGGGATACCGTCCAGCATAGTTCTGATGCGAGTCTGTTAACGAAGGGTTCTTCTCCAGAGCGAGGGCCTACAATACTAGTGTCCAGTCCGTCGCCGATGTCCAAACAAGAACGACAGCAGCGCATAGCCGATATCTTCTCCCGGGCGGCCGATGTTCGCAAACATACCGGGCGAAATTCGGAACGAGCCACAGTGCTCTTGGAAACGTATGCGCAGCAGATGCGCAGTCTAAAAAACAGAGATAACGATTCTAGCCGGTCAAGATCCCAGGCTGACGGCGGTTCGCTTAGCAGGGATACACTAGGATTTTCCCGTTCACAGCTATCATCTACCCACAGAAGCGATACCTCGGATGAGATTCGTGCCTCAGCCACCTCTCGACAAGCGCAGTCTGGGGTAAGAACGGGTAAAGGGCAAGAGTGGAAAGCGGCTTTGTTGAGCCCTTCTAGTCAATAAATTGTATTGATTATGTAGGGAGTGTACACATTATATGCGTTGTGGTCTCGCCCCTTGATCTTCATTAATTACTATGACGATGGTTTTTCAGAATATTGTATTTCGAGAACTACTTAGTTATACCGAGTTTTCGTTCGGCGATTACAGCTCTGTGGATCTAGAAAACAAAGAACAAAAGAATGCTAGTTGATATCCGAAATACCTAAGGGAAAACCTACTTACCGTAACCCTCCTTTAGACTGTTTGTCTGCCTTCTGCATCGCCTGAGAAATGGGCGAGGTGGCATTATTCGAAGGCGAATAGAGTCTGTATTGTGAACAGGCAAGGAATGAGAACTACAATAACCGTAGCACCATATCCAACGAAGCCACGGCGTAGCTTCAACCAGCTTCTGCCTAACAGCAGGCTCCACTCACATATGAGGTTGCATAGCTGCCACTTGATGGATAGCGTCGATCACTATCCGTGTTCTCTGTTTGCTTAAGTCTTGTGCTGAGTCAGGAGTACTCGACATCCCTCATGTAGCCGGCTTCCTCCTCACAAAGAAGAAACCTATTGACGAACAACTTCACTTCACTTCACTTAGGATCAAATTAACTGTAATTGAATTCCGCTCACTCTCTTCGATGAATAAGACTATATCGATCGTGGCGTAGTTTATTAAAGCTTTCGGTCTCTACAAACACTTGACTTGATTGTCACTCAGGAAGATACCACTACTACTATTTGTCGCCCAGGCTGAGAACCGGAATCAAATGACTTCAAGTTCAAATCGACAGTAACTTTAATACATGTATTTCTTCTATAATTCACACCATACAAAACATGCATAAGGTACATTAAGTACTCAGACTATATTGTAGACTGAAGAATTATAGTGCCTCAGCCGGATCTCTTCTATGATCTCCTCAGGTTCTCCTGTCCGATTCCACATCGAAGAATAAAGCACTTGGCTCTAATATCCAACTGTTCCAGCAATCTCTTGATGTCGGTCTGAAAGCACATATGGGGCTATAACTTGTATGATTGTTTATCTGCACTGCCAAGTTGCTTTTCAGCGATCATAGCCCTGCAACGGAAACGAAAACAGTGGTGAACTTGAAGGCCAGTTGGCAGTTGGACGAGGAACCTGTCGGTAGTACGACTCGGTACCTACCGTAATCCACCCTTTGATTTTTTCTCTGCTTTTTGCATTGCTTGAGATACGGGAGACATCGCATTATTTGACGGCGAATACAAACTGCATGTGCCAACACCAAGAAAATCAAGTGAATGAGGTTCGGACTAAATATGCGTGTCGTGCACGTAACGTGCAGTCAGTTGGAAGCCTTCACTCACACATGAGGCTGTAGATGCTCTGCTTGATGGATAGCTTCCATCTGCAGGCTTGGTCGCCTTTTATTGGGGTCCCTCGATTGATGTTGTGTAGTCGACATCCTGTCTATAGCTTAGATTGTTGAATAAGGCTCGCGGATCAACTTTTATCCCGACTAGATACGGAGCTTCACACACCAATCACACGCTTTGTTCGGTTGTGTATGTTCGAATTTTTTGGGGTACACGGCACTTTATCTCTCTATCCTATGCTGCGTACTGTTGCCTGATTCACCTATTACAAGCACTTGATTTTCCACTATCTATGGCCTACAGCGCACTCGCAACAAGCGCCCGAAAAGATTCAGTGCAATGCACTGAATCTCCCGCATAACTTCAATGTGCACAATATACTCTACATGTGCAATGTGTAGTATATACGTATAAATCATTTCTTAAGAGAAAGCCAACCGAAGGACTCAGAACCACTGGTGGCGCATGCTCCTGGGGGTGAAGCACGCCCTGCAGATTTCTGTCCATGCGAGTGATTCGTTCCGCGACTTGATGTGCGTGTATGTGTACTTGATGACCGACTACCATGCTGCTGTTGTTGTTTCTGCCTTTGGCGCAAACTCAGCCCGTAACCGGATCCATGCAAAATACCCTCATTAAATCCACGTTCTACTTGCCCTCCTTTTCCAGAATGAAGCAACTTCTCTATGAGCTCAGGTGAAGTGAACACTTTTCCACGCTGCCGCAGAGGTAAAGCCCAGTTCCATGTATGATGAACCCCACCCGTCCGAATGTCGATGAAATTCTTAGCATGTGCTTCCGGATCGAATTTTTCGACCCGATCGTTTCGTTCGGACACGGCACTCTTGCTCACCAATCCGTTTTGTGGGTCACCACTACCTATCTCGAACGGAGGGCGCCGAACTTGCTTTATACTCCCTCCAAGAGTTCCTCCCGCAACTGCTTTGTCCGAGCTTCCCCCCGAAAATGAGGAATTTATCGACTCTCTGCGAGAGTGCTGGGCATTTTCTGCTGACGTATACGCGGGAAATGAACGACATTCAGCCATCGGATTAGGTGCACCGTTCGAAACTCTTCTACCAACAGCGTCAGGAAGATTGGTTACGTCAGCATTGGATGCTGGATTTGGTGTCTCCATAAAGGGAAGCTTCGGCTGCTCCTCACTAGAACGGCACGGAGGTATGGACGGAGCTAATTCCTCTCGGCATCCCAGGAAAACCGGCTGAGGCGCCTTGATATACGCCATTCCAAGACGGCACATAGTTTCTGCAATAAATAGGCGCAGTTTGGAAATGTCTCCCCAGACTGCTCCACCATGTTGCAACGTAAACCGATGACCAAACCAAAATGCTATATCCATATACTCATAAGCCGATATATCATAAATGTAGAATTCAATGTAGTCCTCTTTCCACACATGACGGCGTTCGCGGATCCAGTATATAATGGCTGAGGTGAGCTTATCGAGTTGCAAGCTGGTGGTGCGAGAACCGACCCTGATGGGAATTTCAATGATCGCAAAATCAGATCGAACTTCGTTGCGGATTCTAGATTGAGCCAAAGAGTAGTTAGAGTGAGTTTCGGTACTACCATCAAATCTCTTAAAGGCAGTGTAGTACACAGCGATCTTATGAACGAACATCGGTGAAGAGTCGTTGACACGCACACGATCCCCCACGCAGTATGGCTTAACGGAGAGTGTAAAGACTAGTCCTTGAACAAACTGATTCTGCAAAAGGGAAACGATCAAAAATATCTTATGAACAGTAACAACTGCTCTCCACTTACAACAGTCGAGCCGAGCGCAAAGCTTGCAATAACGAAGACCGTGGCTGCTGGCACTAATATCTTCATGAACGATACGTCAAATACAACTAAACCAATAATAAGCATAGCGATTGCAAATGCAATATTGAATGAAACCTTTATTGCCTTGGTGACAGATGTGTAGTTCTTCAGTGTCTGCCCCATACTCCGATAGTCTGCATAAACTTTATGAGCAAACATAACGAAATTGCGGCGAGTGATTTGTCTATCAACACGGTATCCCATCCTAGCAAGAAGCTCAACCGAATCATCTGCTGATAAGCCCAGCTCGCGAGTGTTAGCCAAGTCTTCAACAGAAATAACTCCTTTCTTCTTGCGATCTATGCGAGAGAAAATCGAGGCAGCAACATCCCGTGCAGTCGAAGCATTCGAAACTTCTATTAACTCCCCTTTCCCGTTGTACAGCTTAAATTTACCACTCTTTGCCTCGTTGCCTAACAGATGAAAGCTGCCCTCTATCTCATCTACCTTGCAAACTTGCCGTCTAAAGTCCTGAGGAACAGCGGCGTTAGGGAGGTGCAAATGGATATGTTGCGCTCCATCTACATTGACTGGCGCGGCTGTATTCGTGGACTCGGAGTATTGTAGGTGCTTTCCGGGTGAATTCTCTTCGGCTTTATTTTTATCACCACTTTGACGATACTTCGCCTTAGGGTTCGCCACTTTGCAACGATATATCGCAGCAGCCAAAACTGAGACATTCTGCAGCGTAGTCATTCGGTTAAATGTATCTGCTAGGGCTTTTTTAAATTGGTCTTTGGTGACTTTGCTTTCTATTGCTACGAGAAACAGTTCTTTAAGAACGTTCGCCGCAGTCAGAATACTCAGTAACGACAGCAGGTTGTTTCTAAAAGACCCAAAAGTTGGGAGAAACTCGCGCCATATCCTCCATAGGGACGACGTAAATAGTATGTCCCTGCAGTATCAACCACGCAAGGCATTGTGTCGAGATGGTAGCTGTCGAGAAGTAAACATGCCGTCTCCTTACCTTAATGGCCCATCAAAAGCAGAAAAATACATCGCCAACACCCACAACCTCGTCGTAGCTAGGAAACTAACAAAATAATTGACGAGCCAGTTGATGCATTGCGACGTGAAGAGCGATAGAAGTACAACGCCGGCGAATTGGAGAATTTGCCACAAATACACGTCCTCTCGCGTATCGAGAGGAAGAATCTTCGAACCAAAGTGTGCCTTAGAACTCACCCCTATCACCAAAAGTACGGAACCAATGACAGATATAGTGACCATAACCTGCACCGAAGTCGATTTAAGACTATGCTTCAGCCAGCTGATCCATTCTGTTTTTGCAGTCTCCGATTTCCAAGACAACGAATCCTCTTGATCCTCCTCATACTCCATGTTGGCAGCATCACCCTTTCCTCCCAGATGATCCCTGGTAGGCGACGGCACAAAATACGTTTTCCCCACCTTTCCATCCGTATCGGAGTTTTTCGAAATGGTGGTGTTATCCGTTTCGTAGGATTTCCGTCTGGACGAATCATTTGCGGAAGATGCTTCGGATTCATGCAGCGAAGGCAGCGTTTCATCCAGAGCTTCCAGGCGCTCTTTATTAATTGCAGGAGGTGGTGCAAAAGTGCCACGACTGTCAATACTGTCCACGCTCGCGTTTCCGAACGAGACTGCCCTCAATTCCGTTTTCTTGGATGGAAATGTATCACTGTTGGTCAGAGACGAGTTGGGAAGATTTATTCTGGGTTGAACACGTGACAGCTGAGGAACTCGGGCTGGCAACGCGGGCTCTTCAGAACCATCATCAACCTTGAGTGACGGAAACGTAGCCGAATAAGAAGCTGTTGGTTCATCCTCATCCTTTTCGTCTTCAGCTTCTTCTGTCCTGTCTCGCTCATCCATAACCTCCGTTCCTACAGTGTATGCACGCAATAAAACTGGGTTGAACCAAGCGCCGACACGGAGGCTCTACTCCCTCCTTTCACGATGCTACTGAGTACTACTCAAGGGTGGTTTAGCACAGACCATCTTCTTCTGTATATGGTATAATGGAGTACCAGTCACTGTGTGCATCGAAAACAGAGCGGCTGCGCCGCGAAGCGACTAAAACGAGCGGCTCCTTTTGGTTGATGACCACGCCCTCCAACCACTTTATGATTGCAGCATGGAGGCAATACAGACGGTAAATTGGTTTAATTTCGAGTACCAACTTTAATAATCCAATCGGTGACAATACAATAGTCTATAGGCAGCCCATGGGATCCCTTGTCGAAGGGAAGCGGCGAAGCACGAGACACTTCACGTGTTGCAGCTGGAGAGGAAGTTACAACTTGCAACCGAGTCAAGAACAAACCTAAATAAAGAAGATAAATTGGTTTCAAAATGTTGATTGAGGGAGTCATTGTGAATTCATTTGAACATTAAGAATTGATCGTGCCATTGCTGTCGAGATAGACAGATGGTACAATTGTACAAGGGTAGACAGCTGGTATGTACTCAACAACTTGCGGTCAATGCTTCATGCAATTGCCCCCGCACTTTCTTCAATGTGATGATGAAACCTTTACCCAAGCAACTTTTCGGTAGAATCCTTGCCAAATTTTGTGCCTCGGTAGATGCCGAGCTGCGAAGCAGCTCCGCAATAGCCGAGCCGCCATCAGCTTCGACGCCTTCCAAAGACAGCAAATCGTCACAAATATTCAACAATCTTTCACCATACTTATCGAAATAAAGACGAAAAAGCTCGGAAAGACAGCCAGGCGGATCTCTGATATACTTGATCGTAGTTTGTAGGGAGAGAAGAAAAGCAGCTTCGTTGTAACTTCGTGCTGACGCTTCGCCTTCTAGAGTTGTTGTTTGTCGATCGTACCCTGCTTCGCAAAAGTATGGGTATTCCACAAGGATCAAGCCTTGTACGCTTACAAGCAGCTGTAACAAACTGCTGCTCCCAGGTACCCATATTTGTGTTCCCTTCCCTTGCCATGTACCTAAAAGACTGAGACACACTTTTCCATCTTCATACAGGTTGGGATTTAATCGCTCCGATACGCGGCTGTGGTAATGGACAGCTGGAGGTTCGGTGGGATAATAGGATGACAGTGTAAAGTCAAAAACGAACAACATATGCGTATACGGCGTGCCAGGAGGGCCACACACGACTGCGCGCAGAAAAGCAGTCGCATCCTCAAAAGCAAGGAGCAAGATCCCGGGAGGAAGGTTATTCCTCAGTTCTTGTAACTCCCGCTGCAGTGACATCGCTGCTCGAGCCGGCAAGTTCGCAGCGATGTTAGCCTGACTGTACGTCACGCTCCGGTTACTTTCAGGATCCTTGATGAGAAAATCCGTGGGACACTTCGGAAGCATCACGAGGCTATCGACACCACCATTGTTAGATTCGGTAACCCTATCTAAGGCATCTACCCAGCGCTGGAATGATGTCATCCTCGGCAACGTTACCTCTTCTGTACGGATAACAGTGCTTGTATGATTCAAACTTACTCCATGGTTCGATGAGTTCCTATCCAGGTTGTCGTTGGAAATATTTGGTAACTCTATCGTATGAGCTAACATGCGACATATTCTGTCAACGTATGAAGCCGCGGATGTCGACGTAGATGCCTCGGTATGTAGTAGCGCCTCTCGGAACCGCGTAAGGGCATCGTCGGAGATGTCTTTCTCAATGCCCAAACGCCGCACTAAATCGACAGCAGTATCTATATCTTCCTTTTTTCTTTGCCTTGGAGATTCCGCCCCAAGAGATGCCAAAATTCGCAGCAAACCTAGAAAAGCACTAGCCCACTCCCGTCGCGCTGTCCTGCTTGTTGAGCTCATGATCTCTGCCAAAGAAGATTCGAAACGATCAGCTATGTCACCTCGAACAGAATGAGTGGATTCATGCGACCCAGCTTCAGTAACGGAGGTGGTGGTAGCAGTAGATGCGTTCGTTTCGGAGACAAGTGCGGTTCCTGATTGAGAAGTTGAAGCGTCAATAGACACAGTGGACGTTGCGTGCTCGTCATCAGTGGCCCATGCCTCCGCAAAATTGCCATAGTGTCCATCACTCAAAGCGCAGGAGTGGGGAATTTCCTCCTCCTCCACAGTATCCGATTCATCTGTTTCTGACTCCTCTTCGCCTTCCTCTTCGTCAGTGAGAGCTACAAGTCCCAGAGGTGACACTGTCATATTTTTGTGACCAGAATAGTGCACAACCGTATACCCGGTAACGGGGTCAACAAAAAGAACCTCTCCAATGATTTCGGGTACCCCACTAGAGCTGTCAAGCCGCCGGAGACTGTCGGCTTTAATTCGTCTCGTAGAGACGGCCAGCACAAGCTGAGTCAGGAATTTCTTATACAGTGGATGATCCACGAGCTCATAGGCAGATACTTCCTCAACATCACCAGTGACCAGGATATTTCGGTAAGATTCACCCAATTTACTTATAGCACTAGATTCTGTGTCCACTTCTGGCACCCGAAACTCGTCAAGTATTCCACAGTACTTGAGTAGATCCTTCAAGCTACTCTGCACATTAAAGACCTGACTATCGGTTTGTTTCAGGGAATTCAGCCGTTCTGTGGAAACCATCCATCTCATTTCCTCGCAGATCGAAGCATGCTCCTTCTTGGGCAGTAGCAACTGCAGCCAAGTATCCCCAAGCCAGTGCGTTTCTCTCGAGTCATCATAAAGGTTGTCGCTTTGTAGCCATCTCACAACCGCGGTTCGCTGTGCCGCGTCCGTTCGTAGTACAACCCCGATCTTTTCATCTACCCGCACTTCACTGGTGAGTTCAGGTTGAGGGCTCACATAGTCTCCTGGTGCTACATCATGAGCTGCTACATCAAACGGTTCTCGCAACTGTGTCGTTCGCACGTTGTGACTTACCGTGGCATCATCCCACAGAATGTCAACAAACGTTGCCGTTCGACAGACTTGTAGGCAAATACTCGAGCTGTCAAATAAAATCCCTTGGCGGAGGAAAGAGGGGATCATCTTCTCATCCAAGGCATATAAATGCTCCCCAGGGCTCCAGCTCGTTTTACCACGAACGAAATCAGAGAACAGATTTCCAAACAGCCTTGTTCTGAAAAGATCCAGAGACTGCTGAAAGTCTTCAGCACTCAGGCACATGTATTTGTACCGATTCGAGGAGTGCATCTCCTCGTAGATCCCAGGTAGACGAGGTACTTGAAGCTCTATGGTCATGTGAACCGCTTCGCCTCTAGCAAACGCCTGTTCACTAGCTCTTTTAACATCGTCTACGGTACCACAAGGAAGACAAGAGCCATGGTTTGCTGTAGGCAGCTCCAAGTGTTCATCGCTTTCCCCTTCCGGCTCAACCAAGGTATGAACTGCCTGGAACACTTGAGCAGAGCTATCAGTTCCCTGAGCACCCTCCTTCAGCATGCTTAAAATCTCCTCGGGAACATTGCTTTGCCATTCAATGAAAAATCCAAACGGAAACATCTGTATAATAACACCTGAAAAATAATTGTCTGTTGGTTCACCCCGGATCCATATCGCACTTTTCCAGTAGTTTACAGGCGCGAAAACCCGTTGACCGGGAAAAAATGGGTCATCAAATTCAATACTTTCCTCTATGGGTCGCACTTGATCTGTTATTGTATGCATACACACACTTCCATTGGAAAACCGTACGACAAACGCCATGGAGAATCTCAAGATTTTCCCTAAGCAATTATCATAAGTAAACTCCTGTTCGTCCTGCAAAGGGCCTATAGGAAACGCATGGTGTGCATCAATCCAACCCAAAGCGTCATTCGCATCGCGGTCATTTCCATATATGTCGTTACTTGAGGACTTTGCCGGACGGACGTACAACTTCTGTCGGAAATTCTGTACTGTGCCATGCATTTGACGTATCGCAGTTGCTTCGTCATTCCTGACAACTACCTCCCCTATTTCAAAATACCGGTCTAGTAATTCCACTGATTGATCCTGGTCATTCACTTTGTACGTTTCTCCGCCAGCAGGAAACTGGGCAAAAGCTTCTCCTGCAACGCGCAAAGCAAGCAAAAAAATGCCCTACGAGCATGAAGTCTACCACGTAGACCTAGAATCTCACATACCCTCTTCCAAGTCACTGAGCTCATTACTATCCATGGAATCAGAGTCACTATCATCATCATCTTCAAAAAAGGTACATGATACTTCCCCGATCCCATACTGGGGGTGTCCAATGCTGTCTCCCGTGAATAGCCTGGCGTTATGGGTACGACTCTCGCTATGAGCATGCCCCTCATGACCTCCTTCATCCTCCACTCTTGTCGGTGCAATTCGTCTCCTCACCATGATATCTTGCAGCTCTATCAGACACAAATTATCCCCGTGTTATGCGTGAATGCCTCGCAAAGAAGCACCAGGACGTCAAAGTCAAACCACTCTCCCACCACACTATATTCACTACCACAGCTCAACACGCACACCAGAACGCGATGAAGAAACCAAAGACTACTAATCATCAACACTGTGAGGGTATTCTAAATGAGGCTATGGCAGTACCATCCTCGTGTCAGTGTTCGAAACAGAAGGACACTTCAAGCGGGAAACTATCCCCCTCCTTCGCGAATCAGAAGCAGAAGTTACGAAACCTGAGTTGATAGTGGACATTGTTCAATTTCTATAGTGAAATAAAATGCTGAATTTCATGACCTCTGCATGTTACGGCCGGACCGCAAGAATGACGCTACGATGGTAGGCACACCTACTGCGAAACCAGGATTGCGTTAATCAGAGCAGTGAAGGCACGCAGGCACGACAATAAAAACCTCGAAGAACTGCGAAAGGAACTCTTGGTAATCTGCTTTTTCGCTGGTGATAAAGAGGCCCGTGTTGCCTTCGCGCAGAAAAACTTCAAGCACATATTCCTTAGCGATAGAGAGAACAAAGCTAGAACAAAGGTAGAATCGTGGATGCAGGCTCACAATAATTATTTCGAAGATATTGGATGGGGTAACTTAGCTCATGATAATATTCAAGCTCGCCTTGTAGCTTTGATACGGGAAATATGTCACGCTAAACAAGAGTGTAACGTGGGAAGAGAAGGAGGAGAAGTTAGAAAACAAATAAAAGAACTTGGGGACCGAATGGACCGATTTCAGGATGATTTGGACCGCATGAGAGAAGACATTCGTCATATTAAAGTGGTCGGTGGAGGCGACCCATGGGACATGATTACTCAAAAGAAAACACCAACGTTTTCTGTCCCATCGTGTCAAACAATTTTATTTCGGGAGGTACGACCCCAAGACGAAGAGCTATAAATTTCGACCGCGGTGTCAGCTACTTGGTTCCCGTGAGTCGAAGTGTAGGGTCGCTCATCTCTGCCCCGTTTCTAGAGCAAAGTTCCTGAGACAAGGGGGGGGGGTAAGAATCTGACGTAAACAATGCGCGAAATATTCTGTACCTAAAACAGAGGTTGAAGAGATGTTTGATTTGAAGCAGCTAACGTTCATGTGGAACTTCTTGAATGATGAGTTTTTCACTGTGGTGATGAACGAGGGTATCCGAAACCGAAAACCATATCTCCATTTGAGAAAACTCCACTTTAGGAAACGTGGTAAAAGACCTTGGAAAAGGATATTAGTCAATCATGCTCAGGCTGCGTTTTCAGCAAATCCCGATCATGTGTTTAAGAGAGAAGACGTATAACCTTTGGTTACTTCATCCGTCGTCGTACCCGGGCTGGAGGTTCAATAAATTTGATTCTGTGGCAACGTTTACTGCTGGCAAACAACTGAACAACTCTGATGAATGGGCGGAACCAGCGCGCAGCGGTGAACACGACGTTGAAGATAGGGATACGGGAACCATAGAAGGGGAGATGTAGTATGTTGGCACCGGAAACGAGAAGCGTTCCTTAGGGTGATTCTGGGGATGGTATCGTCCATTCAAGGAATTATCGCGACGAGACCGAATCAACTGGTACGCGAAGTACATGTACTCTGAAGCAGGTACACTACAATGTACACTTGTAGACTGTACTGCACTACAATACCAGCTGACAGTAAATTATCCATCAAGTGTCTTCAAAGTCGATAGATTCATATTGTCCGTGGTTCAGCAAAAACGGGACCATTATTCGTGACTGTTCTTCTAAAATAGTAACAACGATAGTTAGGTGCACAACTTGACTAATTGGTTCGGGCGCATACCGCTCCTCGTTAAGAAGATGCGGTCAATTCCCCGGCCGGTGGGCTCCGTCACATTTGTGTGTGTGGGTCAGACCCCCTGTGAAACTTCGAGAGTTGACTCTATCCGCCTTGGAAACAATTGACTATGCCCCACGCAAGGAGAAATATAGCAAATACTTGCCTGCTACCAAATTAAGCCTTCAATCGCTTATCCACCACGTTAGCGAATAACGTCCACAGGATTGAGTTCTTCACGCATGCCGGGATCGACACCTTCACAAAGTCATCCCGTGAGTTTGACGATTGCTGGATTGTCCTATAGTTGTTGGAATGTTAGACATAGTACACGTAGAGTCACCCCGAGTATAGAGAATCACACTGCACGATGGCGAATCAGGCAGCGAAGAAAGGGGCACAAAGGGCCAGTCGGGCTTTGACGATCTGGATCTCGGTCGTGATTGCGGTTTATGTAAGTGATCTCCTTCATAAGGACGAGTGTACATACGATAAGTCCATCCTTTGCCGTATTGGCTGCAAGTTAATTGCTCGTCCTTTTGTGTGTGTTTTTGCGTGGTTGCAGGCCACATACCTTCCAGTGGCTTTCTATGTAGACGACCCTACATCATGGAGCTGGTTATACTTCGCATGGCAGGCTGCGTTAGGAGTTACATATTACGTGGCCATTACTGGCATTGCTTCTTCGGCTGAACAGGGGAATGAAGGAGCGTACGTTGGCGAAAGAGATACAGTGAAGACCGAAAACCGCGGCCACGCGTTGTGCTATGCAGATTGTACCACGACTTGATATACCTTATCATTGCGTCTCAACTGGGGTCTTTGTATTCCTACCGAGCTTGGTGGATAATGATTTCGGTATGTTAAACATGGGTCCGAATTGCTGCTTTCGTACAGAACCATCTTCGTTTCCTCAGATCCCTCTATATGGTCTCTATAAGGGGTATTCCTTTTACAGGAGTTTCCAAGGACAGAGCGCTAGTGACAGCAAAGAAGTAATACTGGAGTGTTTTCTCGATTTATTGATGGTATATATGCTGTTACTATGAATATGTTGTCCCTCTACAGCAGGAAGAAGATAGTGCCAAGAATGAAGAGAGAAGGAAGCTGAGACAACGAAGGCGGCAGCAAAAGTAAGTACAAGGTTTCATAGCTGGGAGAAAGCGCCTCTTGTTTATCGTGATGTTCTCCTAAGACATAACTAATTCAGAAAAGTTCGTGGATAAGTGGCACTGAGTGTCACACGTTGCTTGCGCCCAATGCTTCAAAGTTGTCGAAGTCGACGGCTGGGGAATTCGCGTTAGGCCCGCACGGTAGGATCATATTGTACTCCGTTCGCCAGAAGTCTTTCTAAATGTCTATGAATTCCTATCGTTTAATTCTCGCATAACAGTTTTAGAATTTGAAGCCATATCCCTATGCAGCTAAGCTCTTGTGCACGTAAACATCTAACTCAATCACTGGATCATCAATCAAACAACTTTCATTTTGCTTTGTTAAAGCTATCATTCGTTCTTTGAATTTCTACCACTTACGTCCCCCGGAAATCTCAAGAAGCCAATCCAGCTTAGCTACTCCATGAGTCAAATTCAAACTCAGTCTGCCTCAGTCAGTGACCATATATTGTCCGGATTGTTAATTAATCTGCATCGTTGTTATTTAGATACGGATAACAAATTTAATTGGAACGTTCTTGTCTTGGTCATGGCGCAGTTTTTGGATTCCTCCCAGTATCAAACGTGGTTCATCAAGGACCCCAAGGCGCTCCGTACGTGAAGCTTTGTTGCCATGCCAAATAATAGACGCTTTCCCAACACCGGTAAACAATTGATGAATTAATTGTATTCGCCTCTGCGGTTCAACAGGTACTCTTCGGGAGGAAAGATATGAATACAGCGTGCATAGAATCAAAGAGGTGAGTGCCTTCCAAACCTCCCTAAGGGCCCAGGTCTTAGTAGTTTATGTTGTCTGCAGAAGTACCAAGCATATGCCGAGGGCGGACAGCAATCCAGCGCGACGAATGTGGATGCGGATGCTTCCTCTATGGGGGATAATGGCAAAGGTGAGACCATGAACGTGCACCGTGCTATAGTGGCTGACTAATTTCAAAGTCGGACGTCTATTGGAGCACCCAGGGTCTTCCGCCTCCAGCAATGCCACCAGCCATAAACGACCAGGACATAATACCGACGCAGGTAAGCATGCATTACGGATATGCGAGTGGACCTGTCGTTTATCTGTATAGACGACTTGCCCTCACAGAGAGGCCGACAAAGCGACAATGCTTGGATATAGATTTGGACTTCCCGACGGTACGTTTTGTTTCGACGATCAAAAAACACAATCTTTGGTGTATATTGCGTCTCACAACTGCAGCTTGACGAAGAGTTGCGAATGTTAAGAGCGTATGAACAAAAGATCATGCGGCTCTGTTCGACGTTGAAATTTAACCCAGCAATCACAGCAACTGCAATTACGTTCTTCAAGAGATTCTATTTAACGCGTTCGCCATTGATCATTACGCCTGATAGCATAATGTAAGCACAATCATTTCTAATAAAAGGGTGCCGTAGAAGCTTCTGATGTGGTCGCAGGTACACTGTAGTTGTTTTGGCCATCAAAGTCGAAGCATGCCCATATACCGAGGTGTCTTCGTTCATAAGAGCATTGGCAGAATTCGTCGGATGTGAACAATCTGAGATAGTCCAAAACGAGATGATTGTACTTGCGGGAATAAACTTTGATCTTACAGTCCATCATCCGTTCCGTTCTCTGAGAGGACTCCTCCGACTGCTGCAGATGCAGAGCAATGTAACAGCTGAGGATATTGAACTTCCACCGTGGAAAGACGATCCGTGGGGTTATCTAGAGAGCAGAGCGAAGCTCTTCATTTACCACTCGCTTGTAAGTGTTTATGTAAGCGAACTCGGTGGGTGCTCCTAATGGTAGAGTCACTTCCCTTGCTACAGACTACGGATGCACCGCTACTCTATACACCGGGGCAGTTGGCGTTAGCCTCGTTGCAACTGGCCGTTCACCGTGATTGTAAAGAACTCCCATCGGAAACGCTAAAGCAACCAGTACCTTCATGTCTTATCTCCAAAGTAGATGCAATCCTAGATCAACTAGAGGATACAGCGTTACTGAGGTACGCGGAAGCAGATTCATTCGGAAACTGTTCCGCAGATGCCGATGCAGCATCATTTAAGCAAATGGCCGATTTCAGTGAAGAGCGAAAAAAAGAACTGAGAAACAAACTTGCTCCTTTGCGCGCCAGCATATTCGAAGCAGCAAACGAACCTGATCTTAGTCAAGAGGTTACACATATCTGCAAGAAGGCGGCAAAAGTCGTGGATCCCTCAATGGTCTCCGGCACTCAAGCAAACTCCGCCCGGCAGAAGGCCAAGGCCAAAGTGAAGCAACAGCGAGAGCAAGAAAAACGTGCCAAAAAAGAACAAGCTGTCGCGGCAGAGCAGGAGAATCTTGCAAACTCAGGGTTCTGCCGGGTCCTATTCTCCTAGTCGTGTCCTATCAGATGCCACTACTTTCATCAGTTTTGGATTTCAAATTGACCCGGATTTCACGCCTATGGGTTGTGCCGCCTCGTCGACGGGAGTCGTTCAGATTCGTCGTCGATCTTTCCGTGTTATTTGTGGTTCGTTCAGTTTCACCTCCATCAGTAGACAGTAAGCCCGGTTTAGACGCTTTATGATTCTGACTTCCACTGTTTTCTTGGGACGATGATTGCCTCGACGACGGGCGAGCCTTTTCTTGTGGCTGTTCCTTTAACTTCAAACCTGTGCTCGCTGGTTGCTTCTGAACAGACCTTTGCTGGCTGTGTCTACTGTCCGACCGATGTTCGGAAGGTTTATATTCTTTTACTACCCTCTCAAAATCTATTATGTAAGACCCTACGACCTCAAGCTGTTGCAGAGCACGAAGAATATCATTTTCAACTGTATTCGCCTCTTGACCTCTTCCATCGCCTTTAGTCTTAGGCTTTTGACTGAGAAATTGCTTGTTTTCATTTGACTTTTTATGTGCTTCTTCTTCATTTTCTTGAAGCTCGGCCTCTTGAGCTAGTTCTTCAATCTCCCGCGGCTGATGCCGAATACGGGGTCCATGTTGTGACTTCGCACATCGGTTATACAAGTGCGACACCGACTGCAAAGCCTGTCCCATCTCAAGCAGCTTAAAGCTCTGTTGCTCTTTTGATGCATCCTGCCTCGCTAACTCCTCATTCGCAGTTTGTTTCTTTCGATCAAAATCTGTTCGCAAAGTTTCGTAGTTGTTCGTACTCGCAAGAGCCTGGCTCTCAAATGTACTTTGTAAGGCGTTCAAGGCCTTTCGTCTTTCTTCAGTTTCCTCTTTGAGCGTCTGTTGCTCACTTTGTAGTTTGTTATTCGCCTCTTTCAAGGTGAAGTACCTTTGCACGATAGAACCCACGTCCGCGAATTCATCTGAGCGATGGTTGAGTACCGATTTCATGAAGTTGCTATATCTTCGTACTGCTCAAGCACAACCCTCGAGAGATAATTGGTAAGACTATGCAGGCTAAAAACCACGATGCACTTACATTCTTCAATCCGTTTTTCATAGTGATTTGCTTGCTCGCGTTCTTGATCAAGTTCGTCCTCCAGGCTCTCCTCTTTCTCGAGAAGCTCCTGGCGAGCCTTACGTTCTTGAGCTTCTCGGTTTTCGGCTCGTAGACGTTTGGCTTCATTGTGCTGTAACGAGAACTCATACATTCAGCGTGTGAGATAGCAAAATCTACCCACCCTACGAAACACTTACAGTGACTGTCTTGTTGAAGTGTATGAGAGTGGACTGCAAATCTAAGTCCTTCTTTCGCAGAGCCTCCTCGCGGCGACGAAATGCTTCCTGGGGTGAATAAGTAAGTCACCGTTACTCTTACGAAACTAAGCGCCTTGTACTGACGAAGTCATTCTTACCTCGCGTCTGGCAAACTCCTCTTTTTGCGCGTCCAGAGCCTCTTGGACCTGCAAGAGGGGGATAACCGTGTCGCATCACAGTGGAATCCAGACCAAATGTGGATCCCAACCTACCTCATACATTTGCCGACGCTTCTCGAGCAATCGCGTCGCTGGCGTGACATCGTCCAACACCAGAGACTGCAGTTGGAAATTGGTCTTATCATCCTGACCCTGGGCTGCATTCCCAGTAGCAGCAGCACTTCCTCCCGTGGCTGCCGCAGCTCCTCCGGTCTCCTCTTCCTTCTTTCCTGTTGCGCTCATTTTCGCTCCCAATACTTGCGGCAACTGATATTATCTGCCCCCACACTACACTACATTCCAACAACTGAAGTTTCAATAAGACCCAGTTGTATCGATCGGTCGCGTACATTTGGCGCGTCCCAACGTTAACCCGGCAAACTTTTGTGCGACTTGCGACGAAACCGAAGCGAACCGAGGCGCTTTCTCGTTAGAGTTGACACCATAGCGCCGACGTTTGGTCATTGTGTGGATCACGATGATGGTATACGAGTTGGTGCACTGAGAGTACAACAGAGCCTGCTATCAGTGCAAGAAGTGGCTGTCAAAACTCGACCAACGTCGCACAGAGGGACGCCGCTATGGGCGATATAAGCAAGTTCAAGCAGTACGATGTCGATCGTTCCGGTACCATCGGCATTAGGGAATTTTTCACTGGTACGTGTTGTGTGACGTTTCTTGGGAGTGTCGCTCGTTGGACGCTTTGCATCCATCTGTACACAGCTCTCGAGCATTCCAACATCCGAATCCCCAAGCCACAAAAGGATCAACTCATACGACACTTTGATACCTATGGCGACGGAACAGTAGATTACCGAGCTTATGTCGATCATGTGAATGAACTGACGCAGTCGCATACGCCCTCAGCGCAACACAAATCGAGGAGCGCGGACGCCTCCTCCCAGAGACAGAGTGAAACCTCGAACCGGATGCTACCGGGTCCAACGACAACGGAGACAGGCTACATGGAAGCGGCTAATGCGTGGGACAGGTCCACCTCTGACGACTCTGTGGTGGAAAAATGCCGCCGAAAAATCCTGAACAAGGCTAAGGAAATACCCCGTTTTGTCACGGCTTGCGACAAGATGGATGGAGATTCGGATCGATGCCTATCCCATGACGAATTTGGAAGAGTGCTATCCAGAATGGGCATAAGCTTGGGGAGAACTACGTTTGAGAAGATGGCAGCTGCTTTGGATACTGAAAATGCTGGAGTCATCCCTATCGAGAGGGTAGAACGTTTTCTGTATACTTCATCCACAGGATCAGAGAAACATGCCAATCTCGATAAACGGAGTGTGGAACATGCGTATTCAAATTTGGTTGACAGCTCAGGGATAAGGAAATCAGGTTCTGTAGATCCTGTGTATCGTCATTTGAACAGCCTAGATAAAGGTCAAACAGGAAAACTTCCGCTAATGACGCTAACGTACGCTCTCCAGCAGGTATGTAGGATAGCTTGTTGAAGTAATGCTGAGTTGGTGTTCAATCCGCCGCTATCGGTGCAGCATGGATTTTCGCCCAATTCACGCTATATGGATATTGCTTTGCGCCATCTAAGGGTGGAGACCAAAGATCCAAACGCATTGGTCCCGTACAAATCGTTGTTGCACAGTGTTCAGCGGAAACTCCATCATGGGTCAGTTGGGGCCGAGGAATATGGAGAAGGATCGGACGGCATGGATTCAGGGAGTCCTTACTTCAGAAAAGAAGGAGTGCACGATTCTAAAATATGGCAATCCCTACGGTCCTCGAGAGATAAAATTCTTTCCAATTTAAGACGCTATCCTGGGAAAAAACTTTCCTATAAAGAGATGGACCGCTGTTTAGTTGAGTCTGGAGTTCACTTGAGCGACGAAGACGTTTCCAGGGTGATTGCAAGGCTGGATGATAATGATGATGGAAAGATAGGGTTTGAGTCCGTAGTTCGAAATCTGTGTCCCGGTCAGAATATAGATAACTCGTGGAGGAATGGTATCATCACGAATGGTTTTCGGGATGAAGTTACCGGTGAACAACCTTGGTGGATCGACAAGGAGTCGTTTTCGGACAGCTCATTTTCCACAGGCAAGCATCGTCCGAGGCAATCACAGTCTGTTACTCCCACTCACCTTCCCCATATGTATCAGGAGGATCATAAGGAGCGGCATGCAAACTTACGGCAGCAGAAAAAGCAAGAGACTCACAATAAATTGTTTGGCTCACGTGGTGTCGAGGATGCTCTTTCTGAGCACAGTGGCCAGGACTCTCTCGGACAACTGTATAAACAAAGAAAAGGTGGAGCAAAGATGCTAAAATCACATTTTGCTGGGGGCAGTATGACGTTTCCGCATGAAGACACTGAGCGACCGGAATCTGCCACAGTCCCATGTTGGGCATCATCCAATAGAGAAACACAGACTTCCAAGGGAACTTATTCTTTTGCGCAACCCTACTTGACAGCAGGAACTGGTGTTGATGAGAAGCGCCAACTGATGCTGGATTTATATCGGCAGCGTGAAAATGGGAGGCACGACCATACCGACTCGCAGCATGCCGGAAACGGTCCTTCTGGAGGTGGTGCATCTGCTCGTCCTCCAGTTCATCCCGAGAAGGGCAGAAGAGAATACAAAGTCTTGCGTTTCGCACATGCTCCTCGTTGAATAAATGTACACTGGCTGAGTACTACATTAGACGCCTATATTTGTGGAGTCCACCATATTGGTATATGAAAGCCTAAAGAAAAGGAAACGCGAAATAGAAGCAGTTTTATCCGATGAAAACGACTAGCATGTGGAAAATGAAAGGTTTAGCACGTGGCGCAGTTGTAACCCGTGCGCACGTTGTGGTATCCGCAGACTACCCCGTGGTGGCGAAGTGGCCGTCTGTGAAGTTCCAAGAGTCTCTCTCCGGCATGACACCCATAATGAGATATCAGTTCAGGCTAATATCACTTCAAAAAGGAAGATTCATTCATGCAAAATCTCTTTCGCTTATTGTTGTGAAGTTGGCTGCGCGGGGGCCAAAAAAAATGCGCTCTCCGGGAATTGAACCCGGGCTTCGTCGATGGCAACGACGAATTCTACCACTGAACTAAGAGCGCTGGTTCTTCGAAAGAACTGATAGATGGTGACAAAACCAAATACCTATATTATACCTGCCTCTCAACAATTTGGCTGGTAAACAAGGCTTCTTAGCAGGTTGTTGGACTGGCCAATTTGGACAAGTGCAACTAAACTGAGTTATTGTTTCATTGAATAACTGCAAGAGTTGGCTCTCCACCATCATGGCCTAGTTACCAACCAACGAGTGGCTCTTGTTCACTTCACATCACGCAGTGACACTAAAGCCCTACACAAGGTGGTAAAAGCATTCTTGACAAATTCCAGGTGCTCAATTTTATTTCATTGTCGGATTGTAGGACCATGTCGTCTTCTACGAGACAACGTATTCGGGAGACAGAGGAAGAGGAGGATGTTCACGCGACGAACTCTAGTTCATCGGCAGTGTCTACAGAGCAGACTTCGTCATCTGAGAAGAGGGACCAAACACAGAAGCAAGATAGTCATACAGAAGATGAAGATGAGGATGAACTTGTGGCTTCGTATGACGTGTATATTTCCCAGGAACTGTCAGATAGACTGTATCTGCTTCAGCACCGGTGGAGAAAGACGGGTACTTCAGGGCATTTTCCTGTTCAAGAAGCCAGATTCCGTCCAAATAATGCGGTTTTGGAATTGGAGCATGGATTGGATACTAATTCCCCTCATTATGATCCTGAAAGTCACGATAGGAAAAGAGTTCAGACAATTAGAACTGTGTCGCAGGCTGTCCCGAGCCAAGCATGTTACCTCGTTGGTGTGAAACGCGACGGTAAGACTTGCTCACCACGAACTATCTGGTGTTTATCTGCCGAAGACTCTTCTATCATGGATGCACAGACGGAATTCATTTGACTCCACTTCACGGAATGTTTGATATGAAAGCTGACTTTTCTCACATGGCAAACGCGGAGCTCCCTGAGTGGAAGAAGTCAAAAGGAGCTACTACAGGTAGGAATAAACTGTCGCTCGCTGTTATTGTTTTACTAATCATTCATAATTACGTCTACTCCACAGAGGAAGAAAACTTGGAACAAGAGCCTCAGCGACTGACAGTGAGTGACCAGGATATTTCCCTTTTCTCTGGGCTGACAATGTGACTTTCTTGGTAACTTACAGACAAAGATAAAGCGCCAAGAAACAGAACGAGCTATGACTGCCCGAAAACGAAGCTACCGATATACACAGCAACTAGTGGAGCAGGAACCTCCAATAGACTTGGATGTTTATAATCGTTACTCCGCGGAATGTAAAGAAGCCCAGGAAGAACTATATGTAACGGGTGAAAAAGCAGCACAAGATTGCTACCCGGACCATACCGCCGGCTCTTACCTAAGAGTTTGGAAGCCACCAAGGTACGATGATTCCCCGGAAGTAGACACCATTACCGAACTCAACCGTGTGCTCCTACTTGTAACAGGAAAATTCATCAGCCGCAAGAGCAAGAGGCAAAGAGGAAAGATGATCTCGATCTCTCCACTCTCAGGGGTCAAGTGGAACGTATTATGCGAAAAGGTATGACATTGTAGGGGAAACCTGTCTTCGTACCACTTGGTTTATGGGGATTCTTAACTGGTCCAGGTGTCTGCTTACCATTTGAAAAAATCAAGGAATTCGTAACTAACTATGAAGATGAAGGTGAAATCGTTGTAGAATTGCACAAAATAGCAACGCTTGTAAGAGGTAATTGGTGTCTCAAGAGCTCTCAATGGGTAAAACATGTCTCGCCAACGTTTAGTGCGAAAGCTGAGGGGTTTCCTGCCCCATGCAACGCGTCAACTGCTGTTGCGGTTCGAGATTTTGTTATTTGCCAGTTTAGAAAATTTCGAGCAATTTCTCGTCCATGGATTGCACGTGTTACCAGCATCGATCGATCGTTGCTGAAAGAAATTCTCGATGGCATAGCAAGATTGAATCCTCCTTTGAGACAATGGGAGCTCCGGCATCCGGATGACGCGGAATTTTTGCAAAGATACTCCGGTGTAGCCGCCGCCATGGATACAGCATGGGAGAAGCGTGAGAGAGAGCTGCGTCAAACCTTCTCAAGCGAAGGAGGTACTAGAGAGGACTGGACAAGAGAGCACTATGCTGCTCCCCCTGAGGTCGAAGCTCTTCGTGCTCAACGCGATAGAATATACGAACAACTACGGCAGAGCTTCGAAAATGCCCCCCAAGAAGATGATGAAGATTGGTCCGAGGATGAGCAGGAGGGCTTTCATCAGTTGCCCCGACGAGCAAGTAAGACAATGGTTCTCAACAGTGACGATATAAACGCTGCCAAGGAGATCCTCAGGAAAGAGTTCTTAAATCATGGTGTATGCAATATTAGATACCTGGCGAAATGTTTGCGCAAATCCGTTGCATCAGCTACGAACACAAGTGGCCTACTATCAGCAGTGAGGTTCCTTGAGGATAGTACCCTTTTTCTTGTTGTTCAAAAGATTCTGCTGGGTCAAAATGAACCCATTACGAAGAGTGAGAACTCAGATTTACGTCTCGAAGAGACCGATGATTCTTCCCCATTAGCGGTATGCGTCCGTGAAGGGCCACCCCCAGATGATGAGCATGAATTGGAGGAGAAATCGAGCGCTCGCCGCTCCTCTGTTGGTTCTGTGGGGGATGATGCTTACGTCTTGTGGGAAAGAAGCAATGAAACTTTAGACCCGTTTAGAAAAGTTGTCATCGACCTATTCCGAGCTGGCAATTCGATGTTAAAGCGTGCAGATGTGACAAAAGCAGTCAAAGACGCGCTAAATGAGGATATTCCCCCCAATGTGTACAATAAAGTGATGAGAGAGCTTGCGTTGAGCAAACGTGCGCATTGCTGGGTGTTGAAATCGGGAGATCCGTCGGCAGAGTAGGAATCAATGATTTATTTAGAGAACAAAGGCAAAATAGCACTGTATTTGCTCTATTCTTTCATTGAAGACTGTTTGTACAGGAATAAGTAGGATTCCGCGTGGTTCACAAGACTTGGTAATACAAGTTGGTATTCCCGTGGTTCCTTCCTGGAAAGTTTGAGACCTACTTCCATGTAAATAGTTAAACAATCTATAGGGATACTTGCTACATCCTCGTTCTTTTCGTCCTTTCTTCTTGCAGCATTATAATAGGAGCCTCGTGTACCGGATATTGTATCTCTTGATTATCGAAAAAGAAAAGGAATCCGGCCATTCTACCACTACATATTTCAATTCCTTTCTCGAATAATTTCCCTTGGAAAGGCAAAGGAAATACAATTCGATTTGATTAACTTAAAGTGAAGTTACCCTCTAAGCCACCATATAGGGCCTGAGAGATAAGTGCAATGACAACGGGAGTTCGGGCCAAGAAGAATTTTGCTTTGTGGAATTCTCCAGCTCCAGCTCAAGTTATGCGGTCTACAACCACTCGTATACACAACCGAAGGAGTTCTAACTTGGCTTCCACGGAAACAGATCAATCGGAAGAAACCCAGTATCATGAATTAGAGTCCATCTTGAACGACTGCACAACCGCACTAGATGCGTTGTCGTGGACGTACGGCAGAGGTGAAGTTGGGGAAGAGCAGGAACGCGGTGTAGATCTGCAGGTACGACAAATATCCTAGCAGATTAAAATGCTGAATTGCTCTTTCGTACGCTTTTAATGTATCTTTTGCATCATTTGCTTTTCAGCGTGCGGGAAGTCAAAGAGAATCCCAACTGGAATCGTTCTGCAGACCGCCGATGGGCACTCTACTCGCTAATGACTTCCCGGCATCTAGAAACAGAAGAAACTATGGAAGTATCTCTGATGTTTCAAACATTACTCATGGCCAGTTTCAAAATATATTCGAACCTTGGGTACTCAAACAGCAAGGGGGTGAGGAGCAGGACGACCATCTCCGGAATTGTGTTGGTGGCCAAGAAGAAACGTCTGTTTTCCCAAAATATGAAGAACGGAGAATACTAGAGTGGAAGTTAGAGAGACCAGCTGACTACGTTTTGGAAGACGAAGCCACACCTTTCGGATTGCCCCATAAAAAGCTCAGGTTTATGCAAGCGAGTGCGGACGTCGGAACTACGAATATGACTTTGGCTCAAGGGGAACGAATCGCACACAGCTTTACCCGAGATGCAATCATGCTGTTGACAGAGCACAAATTTTATTCGGATATGCGCCCCATGACAAGGAAATCTCGAATTAGGAATCGGGGGCAAAGTGCAGTCGAGACATACATCAAAAAACGAAAACGTGGGAACGAAGGCGGGGATGGCAAACGTGACTAGATTCCCGTTCTCTCTTCCCTGCATTCCTTTCCTTTTAATGCAATAGTATTTGTATCATGTAAACCATTTGGACATAGTTACAGTTATCATAGCTGGTGTGTGATCACCCACGGCGCATGTCAGCAAGGCTGCAGGAACAGCGGGCCCGTCGCTGCTTAACACGGGCGCTTACCGCTCCTCGTTAAGAGGATGTGGTCAACTTCCCGGCCGGTGGGCTATCTGTCACATTTGTGTGTGTGTA